>JAENHJ010000541.1:3405000-3692500 GCA_025330945.1 Mucuna pruriens
AAAAAGAAAAATTTATAAAACGGTTCTCATTAAAAAATAATTCCTAAAATTACTCTAATTCAAGGTAATTATTCTATTTTTTATAAATGAAAGCTGAAGAAAATTTCTATAATTAATTGAGATTTCAAATTTAATTTTTGTATATATAAAAGAAACTCTAATTAAGAGAATTAATCTTACTGTATATTACACATTGTCAATTACTTTATGTGTATTTCTTGAAAAAAAAAATCCTACCAGGAGTGAAAGCAAAACTCTAATACTTGTTATATGTAGTCATCTAATTACAAATAACTGTATATGATAAGTTTGTTAATTTTTACTATAACTATCTTAAAGTCGTATAAATAACAATTTATTATTAGTTGATAGTGTAAAATTATTTTAACTACTAATGGATTACTATTACATGGTGTTTTATAGAGAAAAAATTGTTAGTTTTTTTGAAATTTTAAAGTTGAAAATGTTAGGATTCGATTAGGGTGATTTTTAGTTACAAGTTTTAAAATTTTTAAAAATCAAAACTAGTTTTTTAATTTTAGTTTTTTTTGTTTCAAAAATAAAATTTTACTTTCAAAATAAATTTACTTTGAAAATTATTTATTTTGTTAAAATTAATTTAAAAATAGGTTTGTGTGTTAGTAGGAATGGTAGCAATAGTGACAACATTCGTTGTGATGGTGGTAGCAATGATTATGATAGCAATGATGATAATAATGACAATAACAATAGTGGCGATATAGTGGAGTGGTGGTGGTGGTGATAACGACGACAATAACAAAAATAATAATGGTTAAATGTAGTGAGAGAGTATTTTTAAAAAATTAAAAACAAAATTTACAATTAAAAAAAATCAATTTTATAAAACTTTTTTTTGTTTTAAAAATAAATGCAAAACTATTTTGAATTGAGTTAAAAATCATTTAAACTCCATTTTAGCTAAATACATCTTACTTTAAAAATTGCATTTGAAAATCAAAAACTCGCACTCACCCACAATGACACTTGATTTTCCAAAACATTATTTTCTTGATATTGTTTTTACTTATATTTTCCATAAAAACATTTTTATGAACAATGTAGGAATCTAACTTTCTTGGACTATAATTTTTTTTAATAAACAAAATATGTAGTTAACCCTATTAACTTTTTTAATGTAATTATAAATTTAAAACCAATAGCTTATAACTATATTTAAAATAATAAATATTCTTAGTTTACTTAATATACTTTAAAATAAAGTTATTTTATAAAATATATTTGTTTTAATATTTTTAATATATCAAATATGATATTTTTAAATATTTTAATTTTTTAATTCTTTAAAAATTGTTAATGTATTAATTAAAATTTATTTGATAATATTATTTCTACAACATTCAAAAAATGTTTTAGTAAAAATTATAAAAGAAGTATTTAAAGTAGATAGAATAAACAAATTTGTTATATTAAATTAAATTAAATTAAAATATTAAAATTACATCAACATATATATAATTTTTTAATTTATAAAAAATTTCAATAGAATTTATCTAAATCCATAATTTATAAATTTATAAAATTATTTTTACAGTAAAATTTACATAAATTTATCTAAATGAAATTATTCCTCTAAAATATATTTTAATAAATTTATTTATATACCTAGAAAAGTCGTATTAAATTAAACATTAATTTTTTAAATTCTTAATAGACATAAACAAACATTTCTAAAAATGTTTATAACAAAAATTATAATTATTTATAAGAATCATAATTTTTAATAATGATAATTTTCGAATAATAGAAAAACTTCTCTTTGAAAAGGTCCTTTTAGAATCATACAATTTACACTTATAATATCATGAAAAAAGATAATATTATTAATATTTGTGAAGACTACGCGAAAATTACGAAAGAAACGTAGTAGGGGTAATGTGTAGGGTTGGTTGGTTGAGCTTTCGGTAGCTCCACCTGGTGTGAATAGCGCGTGGGACCCACTGGTCGATGACTAATAAGCTTATGGACCCCACCTATTGCAGTTATTTTAGGGGTTTACACCATCGAAGATTTTTGTAGCCTTCATCGAATTTGATTTGATATTGTGTCATTGTGGGGTATGGTTCGTTTCATCTCCACATGCATTTTGGCATGTGTGGCCATGTACTCATGCATGTCCCTTTCACCTCCTCTTTCGGTCAAATGCATGCCAGGATTCGCAATTTATCAATAATAATTATTACAATTAATATTCTATTTTTCATATATCACATTATACCTTTCATAAAATTTAAATATTCTTTTTCCTTAACGCAAAACTAATTTCTCATTAATTAGTTTATGTATGAGAGGTGTTTGCTGCATGGTTGCCCTCACCATCACCATAATGATAGTTATTTAAAAAATATTTAATTGATTTTTTATTTTTTTAGTTGTACTTTAAAAATTATCATTGAAGATTCTTATTTTATGACTTTCTCGTTGTGGGTTTGAAGTATATACTATTTAAATAATTAATTTAGGATAAAAATACATTTTACGCTTTTTTTTTAACTTTCAAAGCGTGTGGTGAATTTCATCTTAATTAATTCAAAATTAAGGACGAAATTTATGGTATTTCTAAAATAAGAAGATAAAAATTATTATTTTAAAATATATTTGACCAAATTTTGGGAGATCTAAATCACATTTTTTTTATTTTTTAGATTCAGCTGCTAATTCACTGAGAATATTAAATTAAGATATAGTATTTTATAAGTTTTAAAATTTGCCTATAGAAAGTATTCATTAATTACTATATATATAGAAAACAACTCCTTTGAATATATATTTAAAAATCTTCCTTCTTTACGTGGTCAATTGATTTTGTTTAACTAGTGATATCAACTTCAATTTTCACCTATTTTGTTCTCTACTCAAATTATCTCACATTATAACGTAATTAAAAAAATTAAACCCTTTTCTAAACTTCCAAAATCATATACCAAAAGAATGATTAAAAATTAATATATTGAAAACCTCACAGTTGGAAAATGCTTTAAATAATGAATTTAATCAGAACGCTTTCTTATTTAGTCAAAAATTATACGTATACATAACACAGGGTATTAACTTTACAATTACTACTTTAAAAATTATATTTATAATAATTTTTAATTAATAATATAATATATCTTTATAATAATATGGCATAAAAATACTAAACTTTTAAATGATCTTTACCTATATTTTTAAATTTATTTATGTGTATAGGTTAGTTATAAATTTACAAAACTCATGCTATTTTGTAGAGGAGGGTTAGTATGACAACATTCAAAAATACTTTTTATTATTAAAAAAATTTATTGAAAATTGTAAAATTATAGGTATAATTTATTAAACATATATAGTAAATATTGTACAGTTTTATAATTTTTAATAAACTTTAATTAATAATAAATAGGTATTAGATAATGGTACTAATATTTCTCTAGTTTATATTATATATCTCCCTTTATTTTTCAAAGATAGACTTGATGTAAAGTTCTATAAATTTAATATATAGGTTATAAATATAAACAAAATTGGTAACTAGTTTATATTATCTCCCTTAATTTTTCAAATATAGACTTGATGTAAAGTTCTATAAATTTAATATATGTTATAAATATAAAAAAAAATAATGACTAAAGTCTGTGTAAAATATAAAATCGTAACTTTTTTTCTTAATTTCCTCCACCTACTAGTGCAGAGTTTCTGACTTCTAGAAACTTATCCAATAAAATAATCAACACAACAGCAGTAGTGCAAATCATTTCACAATGGTGACAATACGTACATTGTACAAATATTTAATTAAAAAGTATCATGTTTCAAAAATCTAACATGTTTCTTTTCTGACACATTTAATTAAATAAACGAAAAAGTCCATATGCTTTTCTCCTTATGTTCTAATTAACTATTTTGAGGTGAAAATAGAACCAGTTGGTTTTATTTTCATTTTTTCTCTACTTACATTGTACCTCAAATGAATAATTAGCTCATATTCAACACACTTGTTTCTGTATCACCCATTTCATATATTATTCCATCATCATTCGCATAAGTGGGGGTTCACAAGAGATCAAGAAAAAGAATAAAAAAGTGAAGGTTCAGTGAATGGCATGTGGGGCCCCTGGTTTAGCAATTGCCATGGTAATTTTTCTTGATACATAGGTTGATGTTGGCGTTGGTGGTGCTATATGCTCAACAAAAGCAGAAAGTGTGGAAAAGCTTTGTCCCCACACTTATCTTTCCATCGATCTACACTTTTTTGTTTCATCACATAAAACAAATTAAATTAATATCAATCACGATCGAACTTGATATCTGGAGTTACTTTTAAACACCACAATATCCTCACCATTCAATATTTTTTTTATTTATAATTTTTTTAAGTTGTAATTAAATAAATTGAGTGGCAGCCAATATTATATTAATTCAAGTAATAGAATTTTGAATTTAAATTTTATAAATAAAAAATATGATTAAAAACATTCTATTAAAAATAATCAGTCAAATTTTAAAACACTATTACGTATTTAATTTTTTATAATATTGAATATTAAATTTAAATTATGTCATAAAATATTATTTATAAATATAATAATATTTTATATTAAATATTAATAAAAATATATATGTAATAGTAAAAAAATTAATTATCAATACCTAATTAAACAAAGAATTAAATTCCTGCATTTATTTCAAAATTGTAGGGGTTCACATCCCAACTATATTTGGATAAAGATTCTCTTGAGTTAAAAAATTAACTGCATCGGTGGAGTTCACAATTTCACTTTTCATTTAGGTTAATCTTGGCTTATAATATTTTCTGGTTAAATAATCAAACGTGTTCTACGGTGGAGATTGAATAGAGTTTTCGTAAAACTGTAAACGATTACATTCCATCATATTTATTTATCGCAAAATAAAAAATGGAAAATGGCATTGTCTCTGTGGTCCCATCTACGTGTCAATGTTATATGTATTGGAATCTTACGTGTCGCTCTCTCAACGGCCAAAGTTCCAGTTCGCGTAGTATTCATCAATTACCACCCACCTCTTTCTTTTGCAACCGCAGACCTTTTCCTACATCAAGTCATTAAATTAAATTATAGCATATTATTATTCAAATTTATTGCTATGTTAGAAATTTTTATTGTCTTGATATTTATAATGGCTAGATATAATATATATTAATAGTATAAAGAAATTTACTATATAAATTTATTGATTATTAACTATTTTAATGTTATATCTATTTTGACTTTTAAATGATTAATAATGAAAAACTTATTTATAAAATTTTATATTAAATACTATAATAATATTTGTTAAAATTAACATAATATACTTAAAAATATAAAAAAATTATTTAATATATACTTATTCTAATTTAATATTCATGCATTAATCATATAAAACAATTTAACTTTAAGATAATTATTGTAATAACTATTTTTTTTCATTTAATTATCTAACTAATTTCTCTTTAACTAAATTAATTCTTTTGAGAATAAAGTAATACTTTTATTTATGTTAATAATATTTAGTATAATTATTCAATTTTGATAACATCTTTTATAATCCATTATGATAATATATAATTATAATTTAATAATTTAATAGGTAAGTAACTATATTATATAGAAAATTATTAATGATGTATTTTACTTTGATCGCTCCTCTCAAATATACATATTTAAAGAAAAATTATATTTTAAATTTATAAATATAGTTTTAAATGATTTATTTTTAAAATTACGAGTTTTAATTTTTGTAAATTATAATTTTTTTATCTTTCCCTTGAAAACAATATTTTTTGGTACCAAAACTTAAATCTAATTTTTTTTTTTAAATTAAGCATATACATACAACCTAAAGTAACAAAAAAATTTAACCCAGAATATAATCTTGATATTTGTTTTTTTTTAATAAATGATTATATTTAAAGTAAGAATGATATTTAAACCCAGCATATATCTTGTCATAAATTTTATTCTTTTAAATTACGTCAAACACCCTATTTTGGCAAAAGACTCATCTACCCCTCCCCATGAGTCATGAAATAATTCCCATTCCACATGCATGAATTAAGTGCAACATTGGAGGCGTTTGTAGGCGATCATTTCCATCTCCCCACACAGCCCCATAAGATGATGGTCTTCACCTTAACATGGGATGGTAAATAAAGGTATATATCATCCAAAGTGAAAGACATGTGTTCTCTTCTTGTGTAAAGCCAAGACCACCACAACAACAACCACCGGAAAAACCCAACAACATAGTGAACAAACAACAACAATCTTGGTAACCATGGAAAGCACCGATGATTCATCCACCGGCTCACAACAACAGCCTAACCTGCCACCTGGGTTTCGCTTCCACCCCACGGATGAGGAACTCGTCGTTCATTACCTCAAGAAGAAAGTTGCCTCCGATCCTCTCCCTGTTTCGATCATCGCTGATGTTGATCTCTACAAGTTTGATCCATGGGAGTTACCAGGTTTGTCTCCAATTTCAACCTCACAACTAATAGCTTGCAACTTAAGGTTTTCAATTGCAATCTTTTCAAGATTTTAGAGCCTTCAACTCACCAACTGATTTTTTTTCCTCATAATATTAAGATAAAGATTTTTAAAAATAGGGTCTAGCAATTTTGACCACATCGTCAAAGTTTTTTAAACAACTGCAATCACACCACGATTGTAATTGAAGTCGGATTTATCTATAATTTTTTATAACATTAAAGATCGCGACTAAACTGTAACTACAATTACAATTTAAAACTTCGATCAATTAAGATTTTAGAGATTTTATTGTACTATAACTCTTTGATTATCGTATTCTGATTTTAAACTAAGTTTAATGATGTTGTGTGATCTACACAACCTAGGTAAAATAAGAGTTTTGTTGTATTGTAATTTGGCTTTATGATGGAAAATGAAAAATGGGTATTTGGTTTTTTATTTTTACTCTCTTTCTTCTTTTTTTTCATTTATTTTTTGTTTGCATTTTGTCTTGCAGCTAAGGCATCGTTTGGGGAGGAAGAGTGGTACTTTTTCAGCCCGAGAGATAGGAAGTACCCGAATGGTGCGAGGCCAAACAGGGCTGCAACTTCAGGGTATTGGAAGGCAACGGGGACAGATAAGCCTATATGTAGCGGAACTCAAAAGGTTGGGGTGAAGAAATCTTTGGTTTTCTATGGAGGGAAGCCCCCCAAAGGAGTTAAGAGTGATTGGATCATGCATGAGTACCGTCTTGCTGATACCAAGCCAAACAATAAACCTCCCGGGTGTGACTTGGGCCACAAGAAAAACTCCCTAAGGGTAAACACTTTTTCATGTAAAAGCTTGCTTTGTTCTTCTTCGCTTTTGAGCATATCATGCACATCACTTTTTCTGCCCACTAGAGGCTCTCCTCGTTCATCAACTCTTGCACTAGATACAACAAATTAAAAGTTAGGATATATTAAAATAATAATAAAACCTATCTTTGTGCTTTTAAGCACATTGATGAAGCAAGAATTGCTTTCTAAATTAGCTTTTGCACTGTGTTTCTTTCTTTCTTTCTTTCTGTTTTTTTACTAGATCGTAGACTCATGCGATGCATTGTGAATTCTAAACAGAGTAAATTTTTATGTAAAGAAAAATATATATTAACATCAGTTATCATTTTTGCAATAAGACGTAAAATAAATACACGTCATAAATGGTTGATATATATTTTAATTGTATGAATAATTTATATTTGGAATAAGTTATATGCGGTGGAATTGAATATATTAGTATAGAAAAATAACATAAAGAATTGCGTATGAATTTGTAGCTGGATGATTGGGTGTTGTGCCGGATCTACAAGAAGGGCAACACACAAAGGTCACCTATGGACCACGACAAGGATGATTCCATGGATGACATGATTGGAGAAGTACCTCCTTCCATCAACGTGGGCCACATGAATGCGAGATTTCACCTTTCAAAGATGTGCACGAGCTACAGTGGTGCATTGTTGGAAAATGACAGAACCATGTTGGAAGGAGTGGTCATAGGCAATGGCACTGTAAATGGGATGATCAGCACTACAAGTGCCATATTATCACCTCAGTTTGGCACCTCAAACCCCAAGGCAGAGCTTCCTTTTGTCCCTTCAAACAACACTAATTCAGCCTCCAAGAGAACCCTCTCCTCGCTGTATTGGAATGATGGTAACAATAATGAGGACAAACACTTCAATTTGGACAGTAATGGGAATGTGAGTGTGGTGAGGGCTGAAGAGAATAATAATCATATTAATAATAATAATAATGCCACTTCTGGCTCCTTTGCTTCTCTGCTTAACCATCTCCCACAAACACCCTCATTGCCCCAAATAGGGTCTCTAGGAGATGGGTTACTAAGATCACCCTTTCAAATACAAGGCACAAATTGGTATGGTTGATTCCATTTTGGGTTTCAAAATGCACAAGGAGAAATGAACTAAGGTGTGCCAAGGAATTCTCAACTAGATTGCAAAAGATTTTTAAAGGGTTATTGAGATTGTCGTTTAATTCTTAGGAAATTAACTCCAAGCACGTTAGAGTACTCTAATCAATATTTTCCTTCAACCATTTGCAGGTAGCTCCAGGCAATTAATACCACATGAGGTGAGGGAGTGAGGCCATGCTACTTATATAGTTATAATATATATAGATTGATAGAAAGATAGATAGAGATATAGATAGATATAGATATAGAGACATATTCGCTTGTTTTATTGGTGTGTAAAGTAACAAGATGAGGGTGCTCTTTGTGTACAAAAAATTTCAAGAGAGGGTAAAAGAAAGAGTTAGCCATTTTATATATACTTTGCTTTAGGATATATACAAAATCAAGAATATATATATATATATATATATATATACACTTTGATGCAAGAGTTTAAAATATGTATATTGATTGTATTATTTGTGGTTTGCCTATATATATCTTTCATATATGATGAGATTGATATTAATCTAATTTTTATTTTATTTATTATAACTAAATTGTTAAGCTCTTGGCGGTTAAGCGAACACAACTGAAAGGGATTTTGTGTCACGTCTTTGCATGTAACCTAGGTAACCTAGATGGTTACTGATTAACATTGTTAATATCTATCTATATATCCTTTAACCTGAATTTTGGTATCTAATGTGTATCATACATAAGCATACAAAAAATATGCAATATTATTTTGTTTGTTAATAAACAATAATTTTCACGGTGTCTTCTTGTACGATATATAGGGACCCGTTTTGTACCGAAAAAATAAATAAATAAATTTGTGTGCAACTGCAATATATTCTGTTAGAGACTTTTTCGATTGATACACCAATTATGAAAGAAGGGTTCTGATTTTTGTCCCAACTTATCACATTCTTTGAAAACGAAATGTTTGTCATAACTTGTATTCTATATATCTGATGATATTAACTTTTCTACATCTGATTTTCTGTTTGGTAGAAGTAGTATATCATATTAATAAAAACAACGTCAGCAAGATTTATAAGTTATAGCTAGTGACATTAACTATGCTTTTTAACATATTATTTAATATATGATGGTAATATTGGTGGATCATAGGTCATCCATGCTTGGGAGCTATGCTCTTAAGTGGATGTTGATGCACATTGTCAAATTCAAAATTTTGAATTTAACTCGCCTATATGTTTATTGACTTTTCATGTTTTCATCCTTTCATTTTTTTTTTAATTTATCAACTTAGAAATTTTTTATAACCAAAATAATTAAAAGAGGAATTCAAATATTATATGCTAAAGATCAATTAAAAGAAAGAAGATTTTAAAAATAAAATAAACATTAATAAATATTATATATACTTTAACTTTTCTATTTAAGATTAATATATACAATAAAAATATTTTCCCCCACTTTTAAAATAGAATATATTTTTAATTGATATTTATTTCAAAATTTAGAAAAATAACTTTAAAACATTTCAAAAATAAATATTTGAAAGGTTGATAACATGAAAATTCAAGAAACATACAAAATGTTAATATGAGAAAATTAAATTAAAAGAGTTTTAAAATAAAAATTTAGCAAAAAAATGTAACAACTTTAGTATATATATATATATATATTTTGTTAATACTGAACATCTGTGTCCAAATTACTCAATAATTTTATGGTAAAATATATGTTACTGATAATAAATTGGTGAAAATGTTGGTATATATATGTTAACTTTATATGTACATAAGACAAAAAATATTATTAATATATGCAAATGGATCCAGAAAGTTTTTATAACAAACATAATTATATAATATGTCTTAATTACTTCATATGAAAAAGAATATTTGAACTGTGAGGCAAAGATAAAATAATAAGAATTAAATGGCAGTTTAAAATTATAATTGCTAGAATCAACACGATATATATATATATAGTACTTCAAAAATTTGATAAATAATAAAATGCTAATATTAAGATTTGATCAAATGAGTTTAGAGAAAAAGTTGACACGTTTACTACGTGAACTAAATTCTCAAAAATGTGTTTATCAATAAAGCATATAATAGACTATACATAAGTATAGCACATCTACTCATCCTCACATCTCAAACACTATGAATTGTATGATGATCTGAGTCTCTCGAAGCATTCTAAAATTGTTGAAGGATATCGTTGATTGTTATAAGACAAAGTCAAATTCTATTAAAAGTTCTTGTTGAAGATTGTCCTCATATCCTTATAAGAGATATGGTAAATTGGACTTTCAGAATGAGTGACAAGATGTTGAGCTCAGAATGAAAAAATTCACTTGATTGAAGTTTACAATAACACAGAGGAAGTAGTTGCTAGATCCGAAGAAAAAACAGCATAAATGCATGATGATCAGAAGCAACATATTCTACATTAAATGCAAAATTCAATGTTAAACTAATATTTTTAGAGAAGAATGAGCTTCGTTCATCTCTTACCGTTTGAAGAATGTCTAGAACCAAAATGTGGAATATTAACGAGCTTCAGCTACACCGAATATTAATTATTTTTTTCATTCTTTTCAAAGCTCTTATATATTCTTTATTTAACTTATTGTACATTCTCAGAACATTCTTTATCTTTATTAGCTATCATTGAGCATTCATATACTTTCACAAAACATTAAATTTATATTTCTTTAATATTTTTTTTTAGAAGAAAGAAGTCTAAAGAGACTTGAACAAGAATACTTATGTTATAAGCCTAGACATACTTGATAAAAAAAAAGGTGCTCTTGTCTTTGTAAGAAAGGATCTTGTACGAAAAGGAGAAATTGAACATAACCCTAATTAAGTTTGAGGCATCAACTAGTATAAATAATTTCTAGATGTTCTTTCTTCCTCTATCTTATATTTGTGACTAATGTTAAAGTGATATTATTTTAGAGTTTTCGATTTTTAAAAATATCTTTCATTAATTAATGTCTTCAAAAACCTGTTTTTAAATTGTCTAACCAATTATTAAACCCTTGTTTTAATGCATTCTCAAAGTATTTCTTTAAACATTTTCAAAAAGTTTTTTTTTTTTTAAATAAAACCCTCAATTCATCCCTCTTCCTCATATTTTTCATCTGTCCTTTGCATTTAATAATATTTAAAACTTTGGAATTAAGTGGGCACACACCCCCATATTGCACAACATAGTCCATCTATGCTTACAAATCACATAATAATATTTGTTAATGTATCAATCCCATTAATTAGTATATGTATAACATATTTTTTTTTAGGGATAAGAAGAGGAGAAAGTAGCACCTATGCACTTGCACTGGTTGTCACTAATACATAGGTCATGGTGCTCGAAGACAAACCATTTCAACCACTCAAAACTTGTTTTCGATGCATCCCTTTCACAACAGATACCCTAGATAGATGATATTGTAGTTTTTCCACACCCTCTCATGAATGCACGGTTGTTATTTAGACACCATCAATAATACGCCACGACTCGATGGAGGGGGAGAAAAATTATAGTGTACTCAAGGAGAGAAAGAGGTTAGAAATTAATTAGGTTGATTATTATTGTTGTTTTTACCTTTCCAATTTGCACCCACACAAGCTTTGGTTTAATCTAAAAAAGGGTATCGAGATATGAGCATATGGGTGTCATTTTCTTTCGTGGGAGTGATAAGACATAGTTGAGTATATTCCACCGCCCCAAGGTCACACAAATAGACATCAAAGTCGATTTCATCACTATCTGCTAGCTAGCTCTCTTTGTGGCTCGACTCTAAGGGACCATTCTTGTTATCGTCTAAAGGAATCATTATCCAAAAGCCACACAAATCAAATTTCACTTTAATTGCTTTCCTTTTCGGGAAAAGAGTACGAACGATCTTTATAAAGTTTAGCATCACTTGTGCCTCGTTTTGGAATAGGTATCATGACCATGAATTCAAGTGTTAATTCTATTGGTATTTCTTGAGCTATGCATCATGCTTTCAACGGCCTAAAAGTCTATCAACTCTTATCTCTCAATTAAACAAATCTTATATAAAAAGTAAACCCGCGTAATTAATTACAAATCATCACTGCGTGCCTGCTAATTAAATTAATTATGAGGCCACGACTCACGTATAAATAATCACACCTCTAAAATCAATTATAGTTTTATTGACACCGTAAAATAATTAAGAGAGAGGGGGATAAATGTTTCAGAGATTCGACTAGTTTACACCAATAGGATAAAAATCTTGTTAGTTTCTAACTAACTAATATTTTAGTGATATATAAAAAATATATTATAATTAAAATTTATAATAGATAAATATTTATAAATATATATTATATTTAAATTTTACAATGATCAATTTAAATTATGATATAAAATTATTTTTAATTATTAATAATTTTTAAAAAATTATTAAAATTTACTTTTAAAATAAAAATAAAATATGTTAAATTGAAAGAATTAAACAATTAAAAAATTAAGTATATATACACACATAAAAGGATAACCATTTAAAATGATTGAAATATTTTTTTACTTAGTTATAAAAATATACAGTATGCATGTGAAATCTACATATAAAAGAAAAAAATATTAAAAATTTCTAAATAAAATAGTTTAGAGAAGAATAGTTTATTTATCAAATAAAGTATTTTTAAGAGTTTAATAATCATGTATTAATCATATAAAAAATTTAATTATAAATTATTGCTAATATATTTTTTAAGATGTTTATTATAAAAATTAATAAATTTATCTAACGAGTGATGATTGAATTTTTTCTATTTATAATTTATAATAAAAATTTATTTAACCGAGGGTGCCGCACACAGCAAGTTCCTTTTCATGGATGGAAATTGCCTCGAAAAGAATAGATTTAGTGTCATGAATTGATTGATGAGTTTATATCCAGCCAATTGCAAACCATGCAAATGATGGATAAAAAAAGCAATATTTCCATTAAGTCAAATTGGGCACTAAACCACAGTTCAATGCGCACATAGAAAGGATCCAAATCCTATGTTTCCACACCTCTCCCATAATTGTGAATTTAAACATGCATGTAAACAAATTGAGAAATATGCTCCGATTAATTTGAGAAACTAAAAACAAAATAAAAAATTGATTCGAACCAATGAAATACATGTTTGATTTTTGGATCTTAGGTTTCATGATTTGAAACTTGATTCGTTATCGAAACCGTTAATTCAAAGTTCTTTCATTTTTTTTATTAATATGTACAATATGACATGATTTTGTTTAAAGGGGGTTATTATTAATTTGAATTAATGAACTTGAACTCTTTTCTGGTTTTTCAAATAAAATACCTCCAATAATAAACCAAACCAAACAAATTCATTGTTGTTCAAGTTTGGCTAAACTAGAAAAAGCGTAAAACTGAAACAAAAGAAATGAATTTATATATTTTAATTAGATCAGATTTTTCTCCTAAGATAGAATATCATATTCATCCATGTACTCCCCTATCTTGTGTTAATGATGACAACGAAACTGAAGAAAAGCTAGCTAACTAAATACATAAAAATAAAGTGTGACAAGTATAAATCATGTAAAATAAAGGCTAAATATCCATTCTGGTCATTGAAAGGTCGGATAGACAATGGAATCACTTTTAGTTTTTCAAAGATATTTACCATTAATTCAGTCCTTTAATTTTGAAAATAATTAATGCTAAAATTATCTGTATATGCACAAAATCTTAAAAGTATAAATATATTAAATTGTGTCATTTCTTATTATTAAAGTTAAGTTAATATAAAAAATTAAAAAAGTGAATTAATTTCATTTATTATTTAGATCAACGTCAATTTATTTAAAAGACATCATCAATATTATTCTCCATCTTTGAAAAATTACATTAATATTATTCAATTTTGAACAACATATCCAAATATTTGACTAGTTAAAATATGACTGGTTAAATTAGTTTTTAGTTTTTATAAAATGAATAGTATTTTTTATTTTTATTCTTGTAATTTTATTTTTTTATCTTTCAAAATCATGAGATCATTATTTTTAAAATTTATTATCATATGATGTTGATTCACTACTTATATATTTAACAAAAAGTTACGTAACCATTTCAAATAACACTAATATATAAAGTATCATATTAATATATGAGACTTCTAAAGAAATTTTTAAATCTTTAAAATAAATATTATTTATTAATATTAAAATAAACATTAGAGACAAAAATAATTATTTTAGATTTTAAAAATATAAAAAAAATTACAGGAATCGAAGCTAAAATTAATTTATTTTATAGAAATAAAAATAATAATTTTAATTTAAGAGGAATGGAAATTAAATAAAATTATAAAAATTAAAATAAAATTAACTCATTTTATAAGAATAAAAAATGTATTTAAATAAAAACATAATTAAATGAAATATGAATGTACTTAGAGAGAGACAAAACAATAAGCATGCATGATTGCGTGCGTGTATATAAAGGTGAGAGTGGCTTTGAACCAAAGGGGGCAATATTGGGCAGGGCCAGTCACGTGTGACCCAAAAAGTCCCCAACAAGGAGCCAACTACTCTTTTAGATGGGATCTGGACCCAAAGAAAGCCCTTTCCTACTCAATGTCACCAAAGTTTAGTGTGCATTTTCTGAGCTTAACATTTATCTATGAAACACCATTGTTTAATGGTCTTTATATTGGGTTCATCCATTAATGCAAAATTGCTTCACTTTAACTAATAATTTTGAGTTTCAATCTTTCTTAATATACAGCTGCATTACATATTTGGTGGAAGAGTTTTATCGTCTAATGATTTTATTTAAATTAAATAGAATTGCTTCTAATAGAGGATATATAGACAAAAATAATCATTGTTAAAAAATTATTGACTTATTTTGAGATATATTGCTAAATTATATTTATATTTCTTTTTCACAAGTTAAACTTAAAAAATAAAATTATTATTACATATAATTCCCTTTTAGGGATGTAATTGAAATTATACTAACTTATCTTAAATAAATGTGAGTGTAACTTTTGGAACAAGGGAGATATTAAGTGAAACTTTAATGAAACTTGGTATAAGTTTTCCTCAACAAAAACAAAATACTTGAGGAACTGAGAATAATAAATTGTATAAGCATCGGTACATCGTACATGATTTGTCATTTATTATTATTATATCATAAGATTTTTAGAAAATTCAAAATTTAGTCTTTCAAAGTTATATTCAATATTATATTGGTCCTTTAAAAATTTTGATTACTAAATTAATCCCTTAAAAATTTAATCCCTTAAAAATTTAATTCCTCAGCATAATAGCCTTTGAGAGATTTTGTTACTAAATTAGTATTTTAAAGATTTAATTATCAATAAATTAGCCCCTAAAGATCTAAAATGGAATATATTTATTTTTATGGAGGATTAAAGAAATGAAAACTAAATCTATTAAAGTTTGCATATTGGTCGAGAGCGTAGATAGTTTGGATGAGATTTTAAGTTCCAGCTTCATTGTCTCAATTGTGCATTAAAAAAATGAAAAAAAAATTTGAGGATACAATTTAGTGACAAATAAATCTTTAAGGAAAAAAAATAAAATGTCATTGTATTAATATTTTTGAATGATAAAATTAAAGGTAAAATATGTTTTTCGTCCCTCTATAATAGTTAAAATTTGATTTTTGTCCCTTCAAAATTTTTCATTTGATTTTGGTCCCACAAAATATAAAACATTATATTTTTTATCTATGTATTTAATTTTGTTAACTAAATGCTGATGTGGCTAACGGAACTTCACACCAGCACTATACACATGAATTTTTGGGAGATGTGACATTTACATGGTTGACTTGTGATAAGTAATTCTTTTTGTCCTACAAACTTTTTGAAGTATAGTTTTAATCCCTATAAAATTTAAAGTTTGGTTTTACTCCTCATAAAATTTAAAAGTTTGATTTTAGTCATCATAAAATTCAAAATTTTGATTTTAGTCGTTATAAAATTTAAAGTTTGGTTTTAGTCATTAATTCAAAATTTCATTTAGGCACATTATATAACATCTTTCAGTAGTTAACAAAGTTCCAAAATTTGGGTTGATTTAATCTTGTTTTATAATATTACTAGTCTTGATCGGGTTTTATTCAGGTTCAAACAAATTACCCTAGTAAAGTTTCAAGTTAGGTAGAAACAAAGATAAACTCATCCTACGCTCACCCTTATTAATGATATTATGCGTTATGAATTTAATGTTTTTTTCTTGTTTAATATTTCTTAAAATATTATATTAAAAAATAAAATAATATCATTTAATTATACAAGTTTAACATTGAATCAATTACAATTAGATCATTGAACCTTTAACTATTATTATTATTTATTAAGGATTAACGATGAAGATAAAATTTGAATAATGTGACCTTATATAATGGCAAAGAATGACTAATATCCAAATTGGACAGTAAAACTTCGATTGTATGCTTCCTAACTCTATGTAGTAACTAACAAAGTTACAATGATTTATTTTATATTTCTTTAGTAGTAAAATTTTGCATATGTTGTTGAAATAGAACTATAATTTTTGGAACTTTATTAACTATTAAAGAGTGCTAGATAGTGTGCCTAAAAAGGTTTGGTTCAATATTGTCCCATAATATCATGGATCATGTCCCATAATATTATTGATCTTGATCGGGTTGAGCTCAAATTCAAATAAATGATTTTCATAAAGTTTTTGGTTAGATAGGAGTAAAGATAAACCTGTCTCACACTTATTCCTACCAATAAGTTATGAATTTAATGTTATTTTTTGTTTAATATTCCTTAATAAATTATATTAAAAAGTAATATAATATCATTTAATTATACAAGTTTAATAATGAATCAATCACAATTAGACTATTAAAGCTTGCACTATTATCTTCATCGATTAATAATCGATCTTGTTTTGAAAACCTTGCTTAAAATTATTATTAAAGATTAATGACGAATGTGAAACTTGAACCATGCGACCTTACATAACAATACAAAGAATGACTAAAATTCTAAATTGGACATTAAAACCTTTATTGTATGCTCCCTGACACTAATTAGTAACTAACAAAATTACAATGTTTTGTTTCATATTTCTTTAGTAGTAGAGTTTTGCATATATTGTTGAAATAGAATTCTAATTTGTAGGACTTTGTTAGCTATTAAAGGGTGTTAGATAGTGTGCCTAAAAAGTTTTGATCCAATCTTATCCCATAATATTATCGATCTTGATCGCATTGAGTTTGTCTTCAAAGAAATGACTCTAACAAAGTTTTAAATAAAAATAAATTTGTCCTACGCTTATGCTACTAGTAATATCATAAAGTTATGAATTTAATGTTATTTTTTGTTTAATATTCCTTAATATATTATATTAAAAAATAAAATAAAATAAAATAATTTAATTATACAAGTTTAATAATAAATCAATCACAAGTAGACTATTGAACATTGGACTATTATCTTCGTTGATTCAATGATTGATCTAGTTTTAAAAATCTTGATTCATATTATTATTATTTATTACGAATTAACTACAAGGTAAAACTTAAATCATGCGACTTTATATAACGACAAATAATAACTAAAATAATAACTAAAACAATAACTAAAATTCAAATTGGACGTTAAAACTTATATTGCAGGTTCTCTAATACTATTTAGTAACTTATAAAGTTACAATATTTTGTTTCATATTTCTTCAGCAGTAAAGTGCATAGGTTCTTGAAATAGAACTTTAATTTTTTAAACTTTGTTAGTTGTATATTGACAAGTGTTAGATAATGTGTCGAAAGTATTTTACATCTTTAATCCCTAATAGTAGTTTGAACAATATTATGTCATGTCGTTGATGAAGTGAAAATACCAAAAAAATAAAACTTTGAATTAAAGACTAATATCAAACTTTAAATTTTATAGTGACTAAAATCAAACTTTTAAATTTTGTGAACACCAAAATCAAATTTTTTAAATTTAACGAGTACTAAAATCAAACTTTAAATTTTATAGAGACTAAAATCATACTTTAAAAATTTTGTAGGGACGAGTTTTTTTTTTACTTATCATGTGCAACCATATGGATGCCACATCATCCAAAAGTCTACCTATACAGTGGTGATGTGGAGCTTCGTTAGTCATGTCAACATTATGTTGAGGGGGTTAAACATATTGATAAAAGAATAACTCATTATGAATGATAATCATGTTATTTTGATGGATCAAAATTAGACGAAAAATTTTGAAATAACAAAAATCAAATTCTAACTATTTAATAAAGACGGAAAAAAATATTCCTTAAATTAATGGTGAAAAAATATTTAAGAAATTAAGTTGATGACAAATTAAATTACCAAGTGTTAAAGAATTAAAGTTTCTGATAAAAAGAATTGAAAACATAATTTGGTGATTGAATTCTTTGAAAGACTATATATATATATTTGACTCTTCTTAAATAAAGAGTGTACTTTATGGAATAAAGTGCACTCACAAGTACTATCGTTGATTAAAAGAATTTAGCAGTTGATAATTGTGATAAGAAAAATACTAGCAGCACACTCTTTTGTACACATGCTTTATTATTAGTTTAAATTTATTAAAAATTATATTTTTGTGTCTCTCACTTCTTATTTAATTAGCCTATCTTAATTTTATAATTTTTAATAAATTTTAACTAATAATAGAATATGTATTAGTAAAAATGTATTAGAAAACATGTTGCAAGATGTATTCTTTTATATATATATATATATAAATTAAAATTAATTATAATCTCAACAATTAATTTTTTTATTAATAATTATCATTGGACTTTATTTTCTAAAGTTGACTTTGGGTCTTTGACCATAATAGAAAAAGAAAAAAATTTAAAATAAATAAATAAGTAATTATCAAACTGGTGTCCTTTTGAAAATCATGGATAAGATAGGACTAGAATAGGTATAGGACGCGACTATCGTGTGTGTATGCTTGTGAATATTAAAGGAGACGCCAAATGGTTTGCCACCTTGTACATGTTAGGATGAGAAATTATTAGGTGATCTTAGATCATTACTTGTCTATAGTCCAAACTATTTTTTACATGACACATATTCAAAATTTTCAACTTATGAGTAAAAATTAATGACATTTAACTACATGTTATGTAGATACTAATTGGGGTCACGTATTAGGTGGTAGTCATGGACCACTTAATCATTTTTCGTTTTGCATACATATGTAGGAAGGACGAGACTGACACATCTCATATGTTATTAAATAATAATAATAACAATGTGACCTTTGGATAACTTGTAAGTCTAACAAAACAAGTGATATATTTGGTCAATATTCATCACTTTTTAATTTAATATATTTATTAAATTGTAATACAAACTAAAATAATAATAACAGAGATTTAATATTATACTACCTAAAAATTAAAGATATAATCAAAAAACTGTAAACAAATAGAATAGTTAACACAAATTAAAAATAAAAACTAAACTAATAAGATCAACAAATTTTTATATTATTCTATCTAAAAATTAAAAATATAATAAAAATAGTAAAAAAAATAATTAATAAAATTTAAAAATACAAACTAAAATAATAACAAAATATACTTTAAATTGTTAGGTAGAATAAATTTTAAAATACAAGCTAAAATTTAAAAATATAAACTAAAAAAATTGTTAATTTTTAGTTTGTATTAAATTGTTGTTATTATTATTTTACTTTGTATTTTTAAATTTTAGCTATATTTTAGTTTGTATTAAATTGTTGTTATTACTATTTTAGTTTTTATTTTAAATTTTATTAAATATTGTATTTGTTTACTATTTTTTATTATATTTTAATTTTTAGGTAGAATAATATAATTTGTTGATCTTATTAGTTTAGTTTTTATTTTTAATTAGTATTAATTATTCTATTTATTTACAGTTTTTGTTATATTTTTAACTTTTAGGTAGAATAAGATTAAGTTGTTATTATTATTTTAGTTCGTATTATAATTTAATAAATATATTAAATTGAAAAAGATAATGACTTGTTTTTATCATGCTAACAAATCATTCAAAAAACTAAAAGTCACATTGTTATTATTATTTTATAACAAATGATCTACTGTATTGTTTGAAAATGTATATTTTGTTAGGATATTTGTTACTTGATTTGTCTCACAATAAATATGAAAGAAAAGTAGTGTGGATTTTGAACAAACAAATTTTTTAATGTCTAATACTAAACTATAGCAAGTATAACTCAAAGTGCATCCACCTGTAATTAAATTGGGGGTTTCTTGGAAGTCCGATTCAATGCAAAAATTGGTAAAACCTCTAGCATAGACAAGTGCTAACCATTTCTTGATGCCCTATAATTTAGCTAGAGTAATGGAAAAGGAGCCAATGTGAATTGAATATCCTAACACATACATGAAACTATAATCACAATTCATCCCTCCACACATAGCTTCTCCATCAGTTGTTTTGACAGCCTCATCTGAGTTAACCTTAATGAAGGATGATATCAGGAGGAGCCATCTAATAGTTATGTCAATGGGGTGAGGTACAATATCCTTCATTAAGGATTTGTCAAAAGATTCACATGTAATTACGTGATGCACTCTAGTTTGTGCTCTTACTACACTAGTTGCTTCATCCTCCCAACTACCATTGAACATCAAAGTATTCCTATTTTGCCATATACAATCCAATGCAACAGAAAATAACAAGTCTCATTGCATTGGAAGATGTTTTCTTGGCCTAAGATTCACATGAACCTACTTCATGACATTATTTGAAAAGAAATCGAGAGAGTATCTTCCACCTAGGAGACAACATGAAATATTCCTTACATTTATAAATCCTATATAAGGTGAAGGATAAATTCAATTTTCTCTACATAGACTAGACACCTTGCTGATTGTGCAATATGCCTCTTGAGCCTTTGCTTGTTCATGATGAGGATACCTCGAGCTACTTTCCAAACATGGAATTGTATTGTCTTTCACATCCTAAGTTGTCATATCATCTTAAAGGTGGTATCATTAGGAGTGGACAAACATTAGAAAACAAATTATAAACCACCTTGGAGGAGAATTCTCCATCTTGGGACTTTCTCGAAACCACCACATCATTCTCCTTCTCCGTGCAAGAGAGGACTAAAGCACAAATCCATTCAACAACCTAATAAGGAAGACAACTTTACAGTTCGAAGATGTTCCATTAGTTCGCCTTATTGGTAAAGAAATCTATTAACATCACACTCTTAGCTTTTGAGGGAGGAAGAAGTGCTAGCGACGATAACCTGCCACAAGAGAGAACACATACATTTGTCCAAAAGTTAGTCAACTTACTATTATGAACCCTTTAGCTTAAATTATCTCTCACATTGGGTTGGGTTGCTTTCAGGCCATTCCACAAATTAGAACCAGGTCAATTAACATTTATTCAAGGGAGGATATCAGAGCCATAATTTTACTTCAAACAAATTGTTTGCACTCAAAGGTCTTGGTGCTTATTGACTAGCCTCCAAGCTAGCTTCACCATAGATGCTTGATTAATAGTACTCATCTTCCTAAGATCCATTCCACTATGGCTTTTAGGTAAACATATGGAGCTTTGTGATGTCATATAAATCTTTCTAGACTGATCAATACCTCCTTATATAAATTTTTTGCACTTCTTATCAATAATGTTACATATAGACTTTGGTAATATTGTTGACTACATCACATATGTTAGTAATGCTTGAAGCACTGATTTGGTCGAAGTGACTTTCCCAGCAAAGGATAGTTGTTTGACCTTCTAAGCATTAAGCCTTTGATTTACCTTGTCCATAATAAATTAATAGGTATCTTTATTGGCCCTTTATGGAATATAGAAACCTCGAGATACTTTCCTAAGTCATCAGTTCTTTGAAATCCTAATTCTTTGCTAATTTGTAGTTTGACTTGCCATGAAACATTTCTAAAAATATAAATTCGAGATTCATCAAAACTCACATATTGTTTAGAACATTTGCAAAATAACTGAAATATAGTTCTCAAGTTGTGGGACCCCAATTTGATCCATGTAGGAAGAGAGGACAAAAATCTCGTACAATCCGCGCCACCTGCCTCAAATCTCCTGCCTTCATTTGCTGTCTGCACAGGGCCAACCCAAACATGGTCAAAAGAAGAAGAAAACGTGAAGGAAGGAACCAACAAGGGAATGGGACCCTTGAATGGACGCACTAGGGGTCGGAATTTTTGAGGTCTAAAGTGCAAAGTTGAGAATCAAGAAAAGAGCGTAAAGTTGAGAATCGAGAAAAGAGAGTAATATTTTCCTGATAGTAACTGAGAGCAGAGAACAACCCTTGAGACACGAAGAACATCTAAAGCATAGCTTGAGAAGAATCATCTGAGAACGCAGGGCGAAGGTCATCATCAACTCCATTTTAGTCTCCGATACTCAACATACTTTCACTTTCATAGGACAGCATAGAACAGCTAAACTGTGAAACACTTCCCGACCTATCAAACTCGCCACACTAAGCATCAGACATATATGCACACTAGCCAATATATAGTGGACACCCAACCAGAAGTAGTCGATCTTGGTCCTCCTTTTGGAACCATTTCATTTGCACCAATACACTTCTTCATTTAGGCAAATTCCAAACTGACCCCAACTCTAGGTAGCCGGGAGTTATGTTAGCTCCCAAGTCCAATATCACATACACCGTAAATTACCAAGTTGACACTTCGCCTGACCAACTCCATCTCGACTGCCTTCCCAAAACCGGTTGGCCAAGTCGGTCTCGGCACCCTATATCGAGTCTGTCTCGACCCCATTCCAACATTCATCCTTAAACTCCCCAGCACCTTACATTTTTCTAAACTCCTTTGGATGTTAGTGGAAAGTCCAATGTCAATTAGCCCATGGACGCCTAACAGATAGTCCATTCCTTTCCACCTAACCACATGGCCAAAACTACGTGAACTTTGATTCTCCGACAGAAAGGAGATACGTAGGAGTAAGAGGCATTCTCTTGTCAAGTTAACCATCCAAAAAAACCAAAAAATATTCCACATTTGTTTTGTAAATATATTCTATCTTTAGAAAGGCATCAACCATAACGTAAGAGTCATTTCCTTTTCATTGCAGCCAGTTAGGGTAACTATCGCGTGATAGACGCGTTGGGATGTTTAGTGATCCCTATGCGTAACTGACTTCCGAGCTCATTTCTCTGATTCAAAGAACGGCTTTATCCGTATTAGGTTTCCCAGTGTTTCTCGTAAAAAAATGCCGATGGCGACTCCAATCAAGCCAAATCGGTCTCGGCCATATTGGTCGAATCGGTTCCGGCTCTGTGTATCCGATTCCTTCCAAAAAGGGACTCAGTCCTCAATTTCATTCCATTTCAGCGAAACTGCGTTGCGATTTAGGTCGCGACAACTGCATCACATATGTTAGTAATGCTTGAAGTACTGATTTGGTCAAAGTGACTTTCCCAACAAAGGATAGTTGTTTGACCTTCTAAGCACTAAGCCTTTGATTCACCTTGTCCATAATAAATTGATAGGCATCTTTATTGGCCCTTTATGGAATATAGAAACCTCGAGATACCTTCCTAAGTCATCAGTTCGTTGAAATCCCAATTTTTCGCTAATTTGCAGTTTGACTTGCCATGAAACATTTCTAAAATTATAAATTCAAGATTTATCAAAACTCACATTTTGTTTGAAACTTTTGCAAAATAATTGAAATATAGTTCTTATAAGCTCCACCTGACTAACTTTTGCTTTTGCAAACAATAACAAATCATCAGCAAATGTTAGGTGCGATAGTTGAAGCCCCCCTCAAGAAAACTGAATGGGATGCCAAATTTTATTCTCTACAGCCACATTAATAAGCTAAAATAATTTTTCAATGCACATGATAAACAGGTAAGGTGAAAGAGAATTTGCTCGTCAAATCCTCTTGAAGGCTTAAACTCCTCTAACACCTCTCAATTCTAATGAACTTTCATTCTCAGAGTAGAAATACAATAACATATTAAATGAACAATTCTTTGTGGCATACCTATATTCTCCAAGGTTTCTCCGTACAAAAGACCACAACAATTTATCATAGGTATTTTTATCGTCATCTAGCCCACTTTCTCTTTTCTATTTCACATGTAATGAAACACTTCTTATGCAATAATGATATCATTTAATTCTGACATACCTGAAATAAAACTACTCAAACATGGGTGAATAATTTTTTGTATCATGTTTTCAATCTCTAAGTAAAGATTTGATTATTGTTTTGTAGGTCTCATTATACAAGCTTATTAACATAACATTCTTCATATTTTGTACCCTATCAATTTGAGGTATCAAAATAATAAAATTATCATTCATGAAACCTTACCTTATAGAATATATTTTTAGACTATGAATTTACCATAATGAAATTTAAGAAAATTAGTAAATTCACAACTACATCATGTCAAAATATTACCATACAATTTTATTTAAAGTTGTTGGGAGGAAGTTGATACGGATAATTATTCATCCTTTTAAATATTTTATAATTTTTCAAAATTTTCTTCCAAAAAAATGTCAAGTTATTAAAAATTATAAATAAATAAATAATTTACGACTTACTTATTTGACAAGTACATGTCCAAATGCATGTGGAATCTATGTAATTAACCAATCAATCTCATCCAATTCATTTATTTAATTATAGATCATATTAAATAAAAGGGATTGTCTCGCTGGCATACACACCTTTATTCTAGACCATGTGGATACGATGTAGAGAGGAGGCAACCAGCATAATTACACTAGCAATTATAGTTGTACAAATATATCTAACTTCATGGTTAACTAATGAACTTAATTTAAAGCGAACTTATTCAGATATTGGAAAAATATATTTCATTCATCTTATTATGTTTGATATTTTAGTAAAAAAATTATTTTAATTCTTTTTTACAATATTAATAAAATTAAATATATTTTTAACTATTTATTATGGAGTGAGAAAATATAAAAAAATATAAATTAAAGATAATATTTAATTAATATAAAAAATAAAGAATACATTAAAAAATTGAGTAATAATTTTTATAAAATATAAAATATTAATTACATTTCTTAATTTCAGTGTAAAAACCTTCAACATCAAATATATGAGAAGAGATTTTTAACCAATGACTTAAATGACGAGACTTGCCATAAAAGAGTATGGGAACTGTCATTTTCTTATTTATAACTATAATACTAGTAAATGTCTTGTATGTTGCTTGATTGTTTTTTAATATAATAAAAAATTGTGAATTAAAAATATTTTAGAAAATAATTTCATTAATAAAAATATTTTAGTACTAATAAAAATAATTTAAAATATAAAACATATATTTAAACTTATTTTGAAAAGGATTTAAAATTATTGTAATTAATAAAAATTTAATTTAATTAATGAATATTATTTTATTAGTTATATGAAAATATCTTATTATGTTAAATTCTAGTTAAATAAATTTAAACATTAATAAAAAGTAAGAAAATAAAATTTTACTTTAATTGAATAAATAATTAAAAATATTAATTAAATATGAAATATCAATCCAAAATGAGTTGACTACGCGGTAATATAATTAAGAATGATATATATTAAAATTATCATACTTACAACACAATTTTTTTTCTCTAAAATGTGAGATACACTTTATATAAAAAGATATGGTACCAAGTTTAGATTTTTAAAGTCTAAGACATGTAGATAAAAAAAGTGATTAAAACAAAGATTTTACTAAAAATGATTAGTCATATTTTATGATAAATTAATAACTACAATTTTATACTTTATCTTTTCTTAAATGGGAGAAATTATTATATATCTAGAATCACCACTTCATTCATGGTTGTAACTCATTTCTATCTAATATGTAATTAAATATCATTAACTTTTTCTCAAATGTAAAAAACTTGAATTCACGTTAGGTGAAGATCAGTGAGATCATCCATAAATAGAGTTAAACACCACCTAATTAATTTCCCCTCAAGTGCACCTTTCATTAGAGTATTGAAACTATGAGTACAAAAAGAATGAAGTTTCAATTTCACAACGTAGTCCTTATCATCATAGATGGTTCAATTTGCTTCAATGTCGAATGAGTTTGGCGACCCAGTTCCAGCTATGAGTCATTGTGAACCGTTTGACTAGCTTCACCTCCAAAACGTGACAAATAATGGAGCCACTTTAGTAGCATTCAAAACCATATAATAAACGCAGGAAATTCAGATTTGAACCGGTAAATCCCCACCAACACTCCCAAATAAATACTTGCCTGGTCAAATATTTTGGCTCACTCCCACTTCACACTCACCCCATTGCCACCAAGTCTTCAAATTGGTCAACCATTCCAAACCCCAAACTCCAAACAAGTTCATGAACCTTCCCTCTTCATTCACCTTTCCCTGCTCATAAAGTCTCCACAAACCACAGGACAAGTTATTCCAAGCCCAAACACAACCATATTGCATATAATTATATATATAGTTATATACCTTTCCATTTTGTTTATTTCCATAGCTTAATCATAAAGAAAAATGCAAATTCACCTTCAAAATCAAACCAAAGAAAGGCCACAACTTTCACTAAAGATGTGTAAGAGGGGAGACCTCTCTCTTGAGCACAAGCATGATTGCTTGGTCCTGTCAGCCCGGTCTAGACCGGGCTGTATAAACTCGAACCAATCTGGTTCGATTCAGTATGCTCGGTCTGGATACGTGGTTACAAAAATGCCTAAGGGAAACAAAGAGGTGTTGAGAAGAGCACTGACTCCACCACCAAAACGACGAATTGGCCTTAGATGGTTTAATTTCATACCAACCCCAAGCAGGCTCTCCAACATGTCCACGGCTTGATTTTCTTTCTTTCTTTTTCTATATCTTGTTTGGTTAATATTGGATAATTGTACAATTTAGATTTGAGATGATTCTATATTAATTGTTGGCTTTTATCCTTTCTTACCCAGATTTCATTGGTTTTCTACGTTTGTACGTAAAGCTAATGTTTATATGCAATGCATTAGTTCTAATGATACTAATTGCAACTGTATTTCTACTGTCCTGTCCCTAGAACTACCCCCTCCCAAACCAAAAAAGACAAAAATGAAAATTTCTTACCCAATTAGATTCAGATGCTACGGCATAATCCTAATGCTGGATCTTCTTATTATATTCATGAAATGAAATGCTGTCATTCCTAACTCTATATATGTTAATTATCTTTGATTATTGATTTTCCCCATTTCAATTTACTTTTGTTTTGTTTCAATAATCATGACCATCACCTTCAAGTGGAGTTAGGCGTATAGTATGAGATTTGCGAGCTATATATTTAACACGTAACTCGCACGATTATCAGTCCTAAAATGTGACATTTAATATATAAACCTTTTTAGTTTAATTCATTTAACCTACGGTTTAAACAGATTTACCTATAAATTTGCGTGTTTATTTGTGGACTTCTATTAAATATATTTTTTAAAATGGATTTAGTTTGTAAGACTTTTAATTTCATATTTAATTGATGTATTTAATGTATTTAGTTAATCAACTTAGAAATGTTTGAAATTAAAATTGTTAGATTAATAATTATGTTTGATTTTGAATTTTTTATTATTTTTTTTTGAATTTTTTACATATTTAATTTTTTATTTGATGTTGAAAAATAAAGTGTCATTCCTTCCCAAATTAAGATAAAAAAATCATAAAAAAAGTTATTTAATTTTTTTATGATTATTGGAAAAGTTATATATATAATATTAATTCTTATATTGGAAAATATAATTTTTAAAAAAAAATCAAGTTAAACATTAAAATTAAATATAGTTTTTTTTAACGGATTGGCTCATTAACCTACATGTTATGGTGTGCGGATGCATACCTACAATTTATAACTTATAAAAATGACATGTATTATTTGACACCACCTCATGTCATTAAGAGATATATAAATGTAATATTGATCAGACTAAAACAAAAATTAAGACGGTGAAAAACGAAATAAACATGACAATAAAACAAAATAGAATTGTGCTCAGACTAAAATAAATTTCCCTTTAAGCTTATCACAAGTTTTTTGGAGGAGTTTTTAAAGCCTCTTCTTTTATGTTCTCTTTTCTAAAAAAATAAGCTTTTATGTATAAAGTATTTGGTCGTTTTTCTTTTATGGAAAAATTGTTTTAAAAAAAACTAGATGAGACATCTTTAATGTGAATTTGGGAAGAAGTGACCTGGGATAAGACACGTCAATTTTTTTTAACTCAAAAAGATATTTAAAACTTATTTTTTGTAATTACTAAATTCCTCTTTCATTGTGCTAAGGAAAGAAAGGAGAGAGGAAGAAAAAAAGGGAAGAGAAAGTAAAGAAGCATAAGATAGAAAGGAAAAGACCCTGCCGTCCCCGCTGTCGAAAATCACCTTTGTTGGTGGCGGACGACGGAAAGCGGCAGTGAGGGAAGAAAAAGATACAAAGATAATAGAGGAGGAAGACAATTAGAAGAAAGAGAGGAAAGAAAATGAAGAGCATGTAACAGTTTTTATTTTTGTGTTATTATTATTATTATATTATTATTTTTATTATTATTGTAATTATTTTATTAAATAATTAGTTGTTATATTTTATATTTTTTAATATAATATTATTTTATAAATAATTAAATAGATTATATTTTTAAAAATAGATATTATTTAAAGATTAGGTAACATTTTAATTCAAATAAAAATTAATAATTTTTAGATATTTAAAAAGATGTATATATTATATTTATATTTAATAAATATTTAACCAACTTTAAATATGATTATAAATATTAAAATATTTTAAAAGATATTGTTTATAATTGAAAATATTATCTTTAGATATAAGGGATATTTGATAGTAGATAAAATTTAAATAATATATATTTAAACAATCTAATTTAATCAATTCTGATGCTATAAAAAAAAGGAGTTAACACAATCCCTAATTTATTATAAATTTTTATTTTAATTTTTTTTGCTGATACAGTAAAAGACAAATGAGAAGTATCGTAAAGACATCCTAAAGTCTTTGTTTTACACCTTCGAAGTAAGAGGAGAGAAAAATTTTGTCTAAGGATATGAGTAATTGTAGGTAGAGGGGTTGACCCAAACCCATTGATTGCTTGTGTTTGACTACCTTTGTTGATTGATAAAATGTTTAGTTGTTTGCTCATTGGTTACTTGTATTTGGCTAATTGTTTTCATGTCGATTGTTTGTCTTTAACTGTCTTTGTTGATTGATAGAATGTTTAGTTGTTTGTCATTGTTGATTATTTGTTTTAGACTGTTTATCAAGAGTGTTTAATTGTTTGTCTAATCGGTTGCTTTTGTTTAACCACCTCTATTAATTGATAGAGTGTTTGATTATCTGTTTATGGTTGCTTGAGAAGACAAGGTTCTAAATTTTGTGATTAAGTTAAAATCCTATGACCTAATATATCATGTTTGTTTGTCTCTCTCTTAGTTGATAGAGTACAAGACTTTTAACCTCGTGATCGTGGGTTGAGGGGTTTCCCGTAGAATCTCAATTGTATTATTTGGTTGTTTTGATGTCTCTAAATGGGATATTAAACTCCCTAGACTAGGATACAATTTTTGTGTTAATTGTTGTGAATTTGGTTGATTTTGTGAAAACGTATCTACACATGTGTTTAGTTGTATTATTTGGAATTATACTATGTGTATATGTGTTGATATGAAAGTATTGCATCAAGAATTTTGAAATATAAATTGAGAAATGAGTTAACAAGAATGAGTGTTGAGGGTTACCTAGGCCAAGATATGATGATAATAGATTCGGAGGACACTTGTCAAGTGAGTGACTTAGTCCAAAGGGACAAGAATATTACTCATTAATTCTTATGGGTGTGGATAATTTACCTAGGTCTAGAGGGGTGAGAATGGTCTTCATCAGCCTCATTTGTGAAAAGTAAAACAATAAAAATAAACTAAGACATGTCATGCATCATTTAATAAAGACAAGTGTGTACAAAAATAGATATGAATCGAAAAAGGTCACTAAACTTCTTGGGGACTACTCGGTAATTAACCTTCAATGACCATGTCTAATCCCACGGGTTGGAGCATATATATAAGCTAAGTAAATCTTGATGTACTACTAGAGGATATCATGTTAGTATAAGGTAGGTCAACTAATGGGTTGAGTGTGTTACTACTAGCTTATTCTCGATGATAGATTGGTACCACATGCATATAGAGTAGACACTAGTATGCATTGTTGTTATTCTTATGCGTTCGAATAAATGTCTTTGCAATCTGTTATGTTTTCTTATGGTGTTGTATGAGTACCACTTACATTGTATTCACACCACGAGTTGACTGAAATGCATTTCTCACTCCATTTTGTTGTGTATTGTTTATGTTTGACATGAATGTCATTTGCAGGTAATGAAGAGTTAAAGCATAAAGGCTAGTATTCCTCGTGCCTTGTGATTTTATATGTCTTGTCTTGAGACGCTCTGATAGGTTGTGATATTAGAGCTAAATTTATGAATTGGATTTATTAGGTTTTGAATTTGAAGATATTACTTTGAAGTGCTATTATTTTGCATTTAATTTATTTTTTACATTATTTAAGAATGTGAAGTTCTATTTCTCAACCATCGCTAATTCCAATTAAATTCAAACATGATATAATTTATATATTATCGGATATAGATCCCGCAAATTGATTCTGATAGTGGTTGCTTGTGGTATCGTTTGCCGTCATCAGATAAGTTATTCCAAATTTCTCTCTTTTAAAATTTTTTGCTTCTATTTATTTTTTTAATTGTATTTTCTTTTGCAAGTTTGGGTGTTCTCTGTTGCGATTGATTAGGTTTTTTTTTTTTTTTTTTTTTTGTCTTTGTTCTTGTTCGCTATAATTTTGGGTATTTTTGTTTTTCCTTCTTCAAGTATTAGCTTCTATGGCAGGGTGGTTGTAATGGACGGGTGTTGTCGGAAAACACAATGCTTGTAGTGACATGAATTAAAGAAGAACAATGTACAAAGGAATAAAATACACAATGTGTAAAATAATTTTAGTTATTAAAAATTAATAAAAAAATTACAAACATTTCATCTAAACCGTTCAATAGTTTATTAATAAATTTATTGGTGAGAAATTACTTCTCCACAGTTTCAAGACATTCACCAAGATGTACAAGAAAAACTGTAATGTGTGTGATTGGCACTGATAATTAACCTGAGACTTCATTGTTTAATTTACAAGAAAAAATAATGTGATATAAAATAGTTTTATTATGTGATGTAATACAACTCATTATATACAATAACTTGTTTATATTAAGTATCTTGTAAAACTAGCACACTTCAATATGTGTGCTAAATTGGTTAAGTTATAAGATGTGATTATTCTTAATTTATTATTCAAGAGACACTATATAGTGATGGTCTAATGTTTACAGGGATAATCAGAGTCCCAAGCAAAATGGAAGCAGAACTCCTCCCACTGGATTAAATAAGGGCATGACCATGTTCCACTCAGTTTACTACAGATTCCTTCAGCAATACTAAACCCTAGAAATACAGACAAAGAAAAAGAAAAGATAATCACTTCAGTGGAGATCCTCAAGATATATATAAAGGTGCAAGTATATGAATTAATTCCTTAATTTTTGGTAAATTAACAATTATTTTTTATTATCCCCGTACGCGTACTTTTTATTGTAAAAAGAATGGAAAAATCAATTTAAGTTTTTCTCTATTTAATTGATAAATTAAAATATGTTTTAGTTTCTCGATAAAATTAGTTTTAATTCTTATGTTTTAAAAATAATATTTTTTATTTTTATGTTTTTTGAAATATGTACGATTGGTAAAACTGGTCATTCAACAAGAAATGATCAATTTATCCTGACTTAAAATATATACGGATCATTTTTTTTATAGTCCAATAATCTATGGGGTCATACTATTTTAGCTTTTATGATTAAAAATATATGTAAAATTAAAAAATAAAGAATCAAATAGGCTTAATCATTTTTGGACAATTTTTTTATTTGGTTTTATCTAGGTTATTATTTTTTTGACCGTCAGACAAATCCATTAACCTAAGCCAATTGTCACATCTAAAAATACAGTAAATTTAGTCTCTCATTAAGTTAAAATAAAATATAAGAAGAGGGGCTAAATCTACAATATTTAATAAATACAAACATTAAAACCAGTAGCATTAAAGTCAATTTTCACCGAAACTTGAATCACTTAAAATATATTTTAGCTTTTATTATATAAGGTAGTATGTGTGTTAGAATAATGTAAAGAAAATATTTTTTATCTTGGGCATGTGATTGGAGGGGGTGGGGGAGTCTAATAAAGGGAGAGGAAACACTAACCAGAATCAGAAAAAAGGAGAAGAGCAAGGCAGAAGGGAGGAAAATTGGAGAATTGATGAATACAAATAGGCATGTCAACTTGGTGCTATAAACTATAGATAGGTTTGTTTCTCTTGGAAGTTGTAACTACAGATATGTATTAGAAAGATTAAGGGTCTTTTGGGACAATACGGATGCTTTGATCTTCAAAATTTGGCTGTACTTGCAGTGTGCCGATTTTTCATGTATTGTGTTTTATTCCATTTTTTAATATGCTGTCCGGTTTTTAACCAACAATTAAGATTTTTTTAATAAATTTCTTTATAAATCTTTATAAGAGAAAAAAATTAAAATTAATTTATAGATAATTTAAAAATAAATTTACCAATAAATTAAAAAATAAACTTTTACTAAGACCCAACATTTGGAATACCTTATATACAATTTATTTAAACTTATTTTATATTATAAGTATTTGCAAAGATGATTGGATTATTAGATGAATTTATGAAAATATTTTATTATTAATTTATATAATATTTTTAGTTTATTTTTTAAGCTTTCCTAATATGATTTATGAAAATAACTTATGTAAAATCGAATCATGATAGGTCAAATATATAAAATGTATGTATTATTTTATTAGTTTGTTTCTTTTTTAAATTAAATATTTTATTTAGAAAAATAAGTTTTACATTGATAATATAAAATAATTTTATATAATCATCTAATAACCAACACCTTAAACTCACATCAATGATGATTTGTAATTAAATTATAAGTATAAAACTATTTTTTAGACGGTTAATGCGTGATCATTAAATTCTTTAATATTTTTGTTTATTCATTTAAATTAACATAAATATTAAATTCTACAGAAAATAATTTATAATTATTTGTTGATAGTAAACTTTTTATATATATATATAATTTCTTCCTGTTTTTAAGTATAAAACATAATTTAAATAAATAAATTTATATCTTTATATGTTTCTAAAAATTTCTTTTATACGTTAAAGCAAATTTTTTATGTTTTTTTTATGATAGCGTGCAATAGTTGAATTTTTATTTTAATTTATTATTTTTATATACTTATATTTATTTATACATATGAATAGTGAATTTTTTAATATCTTAACTTATATTTTAGTTGTATTTTTATTATTAAATATTTTAACTTTTAAAATTCTTGATAGGTATATGGTAAAAATTTTTGCATGTCACAATCTTTCTTTTAAAATTTACAATAATTTTAAAATTTTTTTTTTTAAAATTATGATAGATAAATGGTAACTAGTAATTTTCATTTTTAATGTAATAATTTAGTTAGTTTTTAATTTTTAATAATAATTTATTTTTTAATTATAAAATGAGATAATATGTTATAAATATTTATATAATCATATATTTAAACACTTTAAAATAATATAACTATTTATTAATATATATATCTAATTATAAATAATTTATTAAATTTAAAGTACTTATAAGCTCGTGTATAATAAGAATTTATTGAATAAAATTTTAATTAACTTTTTTTAAACATACCTTAATTAATTTATGTCTGATTTTGTCTTTTTTTTTATTTTTTTTTCATAAACGAAAAAAAAAATAGAAACAGAGAAAGAAAAAGAAAGAAAGAGAGAGAAAAGAAGGAGGCGAAGAATAGAATCGGAACCCCACCAACTCCTCTTTCCCCCTCCAACAGCTCCTTCCTCTTCAACAACTCTACTCTGCTTCTCTGCAATCTGGTTTTTTTCTCTGCACCCAGCCTTTCTTTTTGCAACCTCGTTTCCAAGGTATAAGAGTTGGAGTTGGAAATACTGTGGGGAACTTCCTAGTTTCCAATCAAATAAGGTTGAAGTTTGGTAATGGAGAAGGCTTCAATCCAAGGGATAAGAGTTGGAACTTCAATGACAGAAAATCATTAAACTAACTAAAATAGGGAGCTTGTGCAAATAGGGAGCTTCGAGATAATGTTGTGGGGGTTTGTTTTTGTGGCTCATGATATAACTGCCCAGAAAAATGTGATGGACAAATTCACCCGTATTGAAGGTGATTACAAGGCAATTGTACAGAGCTTGAATTCCTTTAATCCCTCTTATATTTGGCACAAATGAATTTGGCTGCTGTTGTGAGTGGAATCCAGCTACAACCAAGTCAATTGGATGGAAGCGAGATGAGGTGATGGATAAAATGCTTTTGGGAGAAGTTTTTATGAGCTACAATCAGGGAAACTTCCATAATTGTGCTCTTTCTTTTCTCTCAACACGAGCTAGAAGGAGTAGTTGATTGGATTTTTTTAAGAATGAAGACAATGATAATGTGTAGATGGCTGCTGCTGGTTTACTTGCTAACCTGCCAAAATCAGAATGAGAATTCACTATGAAGTTGATAGAGTTGGGTGGACTTGATGCAATCATAAGCACTTTCAAAACTGGCAAAATGGAAGCAAAAGAAAATGTTCTCAATGCGCTCACAGCGTGATTTGATTAAGCGCGAGATATATCCTTTGCTCGTAGATTTTCTCAACACTAGTTCAGTCACAGCAAAGGCAAAAGCAGCAGCTTTCATTGGCGATCTTTCTATGAGCACTCCAAAGCTCACAGTTGTTCCTAAACCAACTGGTTGCTGGCACATCAAATCTGCAGTTTGCTGATCTTCCAGAAACAATATTAAAGCATGTCAAGGATGGCTCAGAGAATACTGGTGGCAAGTCAGGTACCAAGGATGGACCATTTATAGAACCCAAATAAGGTGAAAACTACAGGGAAGAAGAAACGAAAAGAGATTCTTCAGAAGGTTGATGCTGTTGGGTCAACATATGATCTTTATAATGCATATAAGGAACCTAAGGAAAAGGAAAAAATTGTTGTAAGTTCAAAGAAAACAGAAAGTGCTTCTACTCCTGGAAATTTAGAGCAGTTGCCTACTGATGCTGCTCAATCAGATGCTGTTGCAAACGAGCAATGTAAGCATAGTAAAGCTGAATTTGATGATTGGGAGAATGCTGCTGACGTGTCTACACCCAAATTAGAAGTTTTAGATGGAATTGAACTAGTTGATAATGGACGTGCAATTACTAAAAAAGTATACTCTCAAAATTTTCTTTTGAATTTTGCAAAGCAATGCACTAATCTTCCCGAAGAGTTTAAAATTATGGCAAATGTAGCTGAGATTTTGAGGAGTGCTAATGTTAGTTGTCATGTAATTGAATATGATTCACACTCTTCTGCCGGAAGAATTGTTGATAGGCCAGGATTTCAACCTGGCCAAGAAGGCAGCTACTCTTAATGTTATGCCAGCATCAAGCATCAGTAGCAGCAGTTATTAATCAAGCAGGAGCTGTGAATTCCCCTAACAACAATTCCTCATATAATAAATCCGATAGTTCAGTTGGCGAATTTCTTGGGAACCAAGGTGGTTCAACGAGTGGCTCATGTTTCATCGGTTAATTGTTCTATTTTTTGGGGATCAAGGAGCAAATAAGTAGCTCTTGCTCCTTCTTGTTGTCAGATTATTTTATTTTCTTTAGACGCAAGAGTCAATGAGTGACTTTTGTTCCATCCATTATCTATTTTGTTTTTTTTTTTTTCTGTTGAACTCAGGAGCTAATGAGTAGCTCTTGTTCCTCTGTGTTGTCTATTTATTTCATTTCTTTTGGACACGGGAGTCAACATGTGACTCCTGTTCCATCCGTTATCTATTATGTTTTTATTCTATTGGACTCACGAGCTAATGAGTAGCTCATACTCCTCCCCGTTGTCTATTTATTTCATTTTTTTGGATGCAATAGCCAACGAGTGACTCCTATTCCATCTGTATCTATTTTGTTTTTTTTTTTTCTATTTGGACTCAGGAACTAACGAGTAGCTCCTATTCCTCTCTATTGTCTATTTATTTCATTTCCTTTGGACGCAAGAATCAACAAGTGGCTTCAGCTTCTGCTCCTCCCTGTTGTCTGTTTATTTCATTTCCTTTCTACGCGAGAGTCAACAAGTGGCTTCTGCTCTTCGTTGTCTATTTATTTCATTTTCTTTGGATGTAATAAGTGACTCTTGCTTCTCTTTGTTGTCTATTTTTTTTTTATTTCCTTTGAACATTGGAGTCAATGAGTAACTCTTGCTAAATCTGTTGTGTGTCCTGTTGCTCTGTTGGACACAAGAGCTAATGAGTAGCCCTTTCTCCTCTTCATTGTCTTTTTTTCTTATTATTTACTTCCTTTTGACACAAGAGCCAAGGAGTGATTTCGGTTCCGTCTGTTATTTGTTCTGTTAGGCGCACGAGCTAACTAGAAGCTCTTGTTTCTTCTTGTTATCTATTATTTTCATTTCGCCGGAGCCAAGTAGGGCTCTTGTTCCTACTCCACTTGTTACATGTTCAATTGCTTCGTTAGACTCCATTTTGGATGCACTTTCAGTTTGGATGATGGTCCTTGTTATTCTTATCACCAGTAAGCTGTTTATCCCTTCTAATCTAAGACTATGTCAGAACTATGTAAACTTTAAATTTTCTATTGTAAAAAGAGATACGTAGGAGAAGATACAACTCTTGTCAAATTCAAAAAAATAAAAAAATATATCTTTCATCTTTTAATAATAAAATCTAATTATGCTTGCATTTAAAGGGTGAAATAACAATTTAAAGATCATTAAATTTCACGCATTTAATTAAGGTAAATCATCTTAGAACATTGTAGGGGTGCTAACAAATTTCCTACGCATAGTGGACTCTCAAACCTCAAATCTATTTTCAAAAGGCTTGTCTTGTCATTTCCAATTTTTTTTCTAATGTTTTTCTTAATAAACATCGGTGACGATTCTATTGTAAATTCATCTTTCTTTTCTTTGAAGGGAATTCAAATTTATTTTTTCTATTTTTCATCGTTTAGATCACGATTACGACATATATAAATTAATTTTAACTTATGATTTATAAATAGTTAATGAGAAGTTTATTTAAATAAAGAATAAGTAGTTTCCATATAGAATTTGGATTAGACATAGCGTAATTACAGAAATTATCTTTCCACAAAAATTACCAATTATCTCTTTATACATATGTGAATCAAAGAAACTGCAAAACCAGTTGTGAATGGGCAACATGCTGATGGATGTATGGTTAGTTCTAATTATGGATGCCTCTTGATCATTTCGTTTCTTTTCGTATTGACTATCAGTAAATTTAACTTCTTAATACGAGCTAATACAAAACGAAATCAATATAGCAATAAAACCATAAATTGCAATGAATATGTGGTTGGGAAGATTAAACTATGTCGTATATTAACTACAGGATTTAATTCAAGTAATTGAATTTTTCTTTTTCTTTTTTTTATTTTGCATATCTATGAGCAGTACACTATTGGGGAAAAAATAAGTACGAAGATAAATTGTGAAAAAAGAATGAAAAGTTATTTTGATATTTTTAATAGTTTAAGTTTAATCTTATTGAAAAGTAACGACCAAGTGACAATTATTTATTGCGTATATTAAGAGACGTAATCCTCTAAAATTACCACCATCACTAAAGTTGATAAATGCATTTCACATTCGATAATTAATATCCATTTTCTCATTAATGGAACGTTAAGTAGAAAGAGGAAAATTTTAGTTTTTCCGAGGTTGGATTCCATGTTTAATATATTATTATAAAAAAATTATTTTTAGGAAATATTATTTTTTAACATGATTTTTACTTAGTTTTTTTTTAAAAGAAAATATGTTTTTATGGGATACGAAAAGCTAACCTTTTCGAGAGTTGAGGAAAAATTTTAATATGATATCTTCATTTGCTTATTTATTATAATTATAAATTTAGAAAAATATTTATTAAATATGATAAATAATTATATTTAGAAATAATAAATACTAATAAATATTCATAGTATACTTAGTATAATTTTAAAATAAAATTATTTTATAAAATTATTATTTTAATCTTTTAATATATTCAATATTATAATGTTTAAATATTTTTATTTTTTAATTTTTTTAAAATTATTAAGATATCCGTTAACAAATTGTTTAAGAATATTATTATTACAATATTTAAGAAATATTTTAGTAGAAGTTGTAAAAAAATTAAATAAAAAAATAAACTTTTTTGTTATGTTAAAGTTAAATAAAAAAATTAAAAATTACACCAACATATTTATAATTTTAAAATTTATAACAAATATTTTTACAACAAAACTTATTCAAACATATAATTTTAAAATTTATAAAAATATTTTTACAATAAAGTTTTACATAAATTTATTTAATTAAGTAATTTATTTGAAAGAACATTTTTTGGAAAAATTACTTATGTCCTTGAGAAAGTTCTAAAATCAAATATGAAAATTTTAAATTTCGAGGAAACATAAATATTTTCAAAAATATTTGCGACTAACCAAATAAATTTTAGTCATTTTTAGGAATCATGATTGTTGGTATGAAAAAATTCTCTTCTACCAAAAGTTTCTTATGAGTTGCATTCATGAATAAAATCATATCCAATTGGTACATAAAGGGAGGACTTATGAAGAGTTGAATTCAATCTTCATCCAATCTAGAAATCCACCATTATTGGTGAGAGTTGAGAGACAAAGAAAAATTGTGTATATAATATGAGATTGTGAAATTTTTGAGTGATTCTCTTAAAAAAAAAAAAGAGACAAAAATTGTACCTTTTATAGGAGATCTTTTGTTATACTAGGTCTTATAGTTTTTTCTTGTTTATATTGAGAAAGATTTTCATATAAAAAAATTTCTGATTTTGTACTTTTTATGGTTATTTTTGTTTCTCCATGGTGCCTATTTTGTGTTTATAGATGAGGGAATTTGTTATGTTAAAATTCAATAACCGTATTAGATCTTACCTGTTTGGGAGATTTTTTTTTTGCTTGTGTATCTAAAGACGGACGAAGTTGTTACTTATGTTTGACACATGTTCAACTTAACTGAGAATAGTTATTGTATTGGAAGTTGATTGTAAAAGTACCATAATGAAACACTTAAAAAGATTGAGAGCTTTTGATTTGTAAAGTTGTTGTTATGATTACGTTGATTGAAATTTGTTTAAATATGAATTGACTTAAATAAAGACAATGAGTATGATTTAAAAGAATTAAAAACTCCTAGGTAGGGATGCATACATTAAAAAGATTAAAAATCTTAAAATTATATACTAATTAGTATTAATGTGAGAAATTAAATCTACTTAATGACTAAATCAAGTTATAATCTAATTAGATGTTATGGATTAATGACACTGGATGAATGTTATTAGGAAATATATATTACTACTAATTAACTTAATTAAAATTTTTGAAATTGTAGAATAAGTAACATTAATACTAACCATTAAATGAAATCAATAGGTAAATTTCATTGCATCCTATCAACTACCATTATTAAGTTAAAATTTTGATCAAGCGGTTGCAATAAAGTATAATCTCCTTTACATATATAGATATTTCAAAGAGGATATATCTATGATAATAATAATAATTTTAAAGTAAAATCCAAGAGTATGAAATTGTCAAAACTCATATATCCTTAGAACAAATTCTTGGATTAATGAGCCACGACAAGTTATCCATTGTACTGATTGAAAATAATAATAATAATTACTTGCATGTCTCTTTCACCTTTTATAATAATAATAATAATAATAATAATAATAATAATAATAATAAAAGAATTATATATATACGAGGAAGAATCAATTTATTTTAAAAGTAATTTTAAATTAGTTATTCTTCCCTCTTTTCTTTCATATTTTTCTGTAATTTAAAAATTCTAATGAATAAAGTATCCCTCGTTGAATTCATTAAATCATTATAAGAAAATAAAAAATAAATATTAGAGTTAGTCTTTAAGTACCTTATATATTTGACAATACTATTGAATACAAAACGTATATATATGAAAATACATATTGGGTCCAAAATATTTTTTGTGTAGTTATAGAAAGTGATAATTGTTTTTAAAATTCATTTTTATTTTTTTATTTTTAATTAAAATAAAAACATTCGTCTACCTTGGTGATTCGTGCACTTCGTACTGTATATTTTCATACTGAATAACATTACTCATTCATATATATATATATATATATATATATATATATATATATATATATATATATATATATATATATATATATATATATATATATATATAAAAGAAAAAAAATATGAAATAAGATGAAAGAAATATGAAATAAGATGAAAGAAATATGAAATAAGAAATATCAAATAAATAAAATATATCTTTCTTTAATTTCTCACAATTTTTTTTTATTAAATCCTGTTGGATACACAGTGGGATATTAAATATAAATATTTTTCAATAGACGACATTCAAATCTTATTTACTAGATTATATAGACTAGTCCCTCATCCTATGCTGACCTTATTTGTATAAATAGAATATATCTTATGATTACTATAAAGTGATAATTTGAGCATTTAATTTATTATTGAGAGGAGAATGGATATAAAAATGGTGTAAAGTATGGGTGGCCTCAACAGAGAAATTGACAGTAACAAGTTGAAGCACTGCATTCTCCTGCTAAAGTGGTAAGCCTCTCTTTTAAGCACTGATTAAAGCATAACTCATTGCTTTCACAAGCCCCTTTCCATGTTGTACTTGCCTCTCCACAGATACCTTCTCCAATACTAACCTCTGAAACAGATAAAACAACAACATAATCACTTTATTGCTTCGTTCACCACATCAAAATTCAACTAAGGGTCAACTATATATAACCACTTGAAAACAATTTCTTTTTATTTTTATCAACTCCAAAATTTGTTACTATCATTTTACTCTCATTTAGAGCACATCAATTAAAGTCAACTTAATTTGTTATTATAATATAAAAATTTAATGTCATGTACGGTTAAGTTATCGTGAAACTTAAAAATTAAGATTTTTTTTAATATATATTTTAAAATATATAAAATCATTATAAATATAATATTATGTATAAAAAATTATTTTTAATATATATTTATTTTAAAAACTTAGCCTTTATAAATGAATAAATAATATTGGATCGACTTGTAATAAATCGAAATATAACTAAAATCTGTAATCAAAATATACTAAATTTAATTTTAAAATTTTATATATGTCAAAATAACTCTACTAGAAAATTTAAAATTTGCTACAAAATAATTTTGTGACTAATTTTAAAATTAATAGTTATTTTGTAGCTAATTTCTAGTAAAAATAATTAGCTATAAAATTACTATAATATTGAATGGTAGCATGAAATAAGTAGCAAATTAGCAAAAAAAAATAATCTTAGTTAATTTGTAGTAAATTTTTTAAAATTTGTAGTTATTTCCTAGCTAATTTGTAGTAATGAGAAGTATAAATGAATATAACTTCAATTTAGCTAGAAAAAATAATATTTTAGTTAATTAATAGTTAATTAGCTAGGATTTAGCTACTAATTTAAATGGTAGCTAAAATTAGTAGCAAAATCAAAAAATTCTTGTAGTGTTGAGGCTTAGATGGGCTGTATAAATTATATCCTTAATAATTTTTGGGTAAATTAATGAAATATTATACTATCCCTGCAAACCTACTTTTTTATGGTAAAATATGGTATAAGAAAAATATAATTGGAGTTCTTCTCTCACTTTTCACATATAGAGAGGGAAGGGGAAGTGAAAAAAATGATTTTTTTTTTATATTTGTTATTATTGATTAAAATTTATTAAAATTATAAAATTATAAAATTATAACAAATTTAGTTAAATAATATATAAGACTTACCATTTTTTTAATTTTTAATAAGTTTCTATCAATAAGAAAAAAATATCAAAAAGAGTGTATTTTCGAAATATTTTCACATTACTATCTATAATAAATGATATTATTTAATAAATTTATTAACATTTATAATAATTATTTTAAAAATTATATCTACTATAATTTTTAAGTAATTAATAACATAAAATTTACAGAGTTTGAGAAATCTAAGTAAGAGAGAAGAATGAAGAGTGTAACCTGGAGCTGAAAAAAGGAGAAGAGCAAGGCAAAAGAAGGTAAGGAAAGTGAATTTACGAATACAAATAGCCATGGAAACTTGCTGCTATAAACTATAGTGTCTCTTGCAAGTGGAAATAGAAGAGAAAACACATAATATATATAGCAAGAGCAAGGATGGTTCAGGAAATTTTTACGAATTTTTATGCAAAACAAAATTAGTAATAAATTTCTATGAGTTCTTTTGCAGATATAATAATTATAAAATTATTTTTACAAATAAAAAACAGTAAAATATACCGTAAATTTATTTATTTATTTTTATGGATTTTTTTATATATAATAATTTATAGGAAATATTTTATACAAATTTAAAATCCGTAAAAAAAATTTAATGCTGATTTATTTTTGCAGGAAAATCTGCAAGAATTCTTTCATTAAATAAACATTAATAACTATATTAATTGAATAAAATAAAATAAAATAAAATGTCTTATAAAATTAAATTTCTTAAATTAATTATATTATAAATTATTATATAATTAAATTAATTAATTTGTGTAAAATAAATATTTATCATGTTAAATCCATAAATTAAAATACTATTAATTATAATATTCTTAATTAATTTAAATTTAATGGATGAGTGTCTTTTAGTTTTTAAATATTACTTGACAAATTTAGTTATTTTTAAAGCGGTGGCGGTATTCGGTGCTGCACTAACAGTTGGTTGATTCGTTAGGCCCTGTTTGGAATAAACTATTTATACCTTCTTTTTCTTTAAGAAATTAGGTTCTTCTCATATTAATTAAAAATATAATAATGTAAAAGAAAAGAAACACAACAATTGAATCAATAAACACAAACAATGAATCTTATTATAATTATTGTGTTTTTCTCTTTAGTAACAAGAAATTATCATGTTTATTTTATAAACATAAAGGAAAATTCAAGTACATGAATAATTAACTTAAACATATAATTGAAAAACTAAATTAACATCAATTGTCTTAATTGTGAGTAAATTAAAATATTTGATTTTACAATCTCGTAAATGTACGAAGAATGATTAAGTGAAACATGCATTTTCAAGAGTATGTGCTTAAATTTTTTTATTAGAATGTTTATATTTTCACTTCAACTTTAGCATCACCGTCACACCGCTCACACATTTTCAATGCTAACGACACTGCCAAACCGCTTCAACACCGTTATTGTTATTATTATTATTATTATTATTTATAAAATAGATATAAAGTATTATTATAAAAAATAGTGACTAATATTTCCTATCCGATATTTTTTTTAAAAGAGTAAAACATTTTACATGCATGACATAACTGCAAGTTCTAATTGGTTTTTGCAATTTAAAACTGGTTCTTTTGTTTCTTTAATAAAATCACGTAACTTAAAGATAAATGGTTTGATAAATTTTGGTCCTACCCAGTGAGTAGTACGAAATTCTTCAGATGAATTCTTGAACATGATGGATTTTTAATATTTTAGGGATTTTATTATTTTAAATAAAATAGTTGAAGAAGTGAATTTAAGGTTTAGTCATTTATTAGTCAAACACAAAGTGGATATAGCAATGGTTTAATGTTTGAGTGGCCATGTCAGGGATATTGACAGTAACAAGTTAAATTGTAGCAGAATCCTCCCACAGAAATTAAAAATATATTTGATTTTTTATATTTTTGTGTGGGTTTAATTAAAAGAAGGAAAAGATTAGAGAGAAGAAAGAAAAAAATATCATAATTTATGATGCACAAACACATGCAGACAAAATGGTGCATTGAATATTTTTTGGACATAACTTGATTGACATGTCGATATATGACACATTGAATATAATATTCGTGTTAGATTTCATGTTTTATTCATAATAAGTAATATGATATAATAGATTATACATATTTCATATATAAAAGTATTTATATATCATTAGAAAAAATACTAATGGTCTCGTTTATAAATATAGGAAGTTGAATATAAGTAGTTAGTTTCCTATCGGTCTCCAACGGAGTCTGGTCAAATATATATATAATGGGATATGGGAGGATTACTTGTATAGCAAGTTATTTTCTAATCTAATCGTAACTGGCTTAATGAACTCATGAACTGCATGTCTTTTGAAGCAAACAGACTCATTAGTCCGGTCTAACATACGTGGATGCTGGCCAGCTCGAAGTCCCCCTCTTCAAACACCTCATGAGTCAAAAAGTCTCTCTTAATGGACCTGAGCAGGATGACCGACCGATACAACTAAAAAGGAGCAGAAAAAAAACAAAGAAGAGCAAGAAGAGCAAGACATAGGAAGACAAAGAAAGTGAAGAATTAATTACAGCTAGGCATGTCAACTTGGTGCTATTACTAGAAGAGAAGATAAATATATATAGGTTGGATCGGGACAATAAGGGTGCTTTGAGCTTGAACATAGTGAACAGCACAAAATTGGCTGTGTTGTGTTTCTGGTCATTGTTTTATTCCTTTTCTTTATATGCTGTCCGGCTCCTGTCGAGGAACTAAGTAGGTTGAATCTTGATGTCATACTATATTAATGTAATTACACAAATTGTTCTTCTAAAGATAATTACCAACTAGCTCGGTATATTGTGAATCAAAGAAACTGCAAAACCAATTGTGAATTTAGTGACATGTTACTGGTTAGCATAGAGTTTTGTTTTTTTTTAAAAAGAGCCTATGTGTAATATATTACTTAACAAATTCCTTTTAATACACTTTATTATTATAAAATTATAAAATTAAAAGAGGATTAGTTAAATAATAAGTGAAATTTATAAAAAAAATTATAATTTTTAATAAACTTTAATCGATAATAACAAATGTTCTTCAAAAGAGTATGTTAGTTTTTTTTTCTTAATCTTCTGCCCAATTTTTATAGTTCAAATCAATAATAAATTATACATCTACAATTTAAATAGTTATTCAGTGTTGATTAATCATAAATTATTATTAGTAATAAATTTATTAACTTTTATAATAATTATCTTAAAAATAATAATTTTTTTCTAATCAGCAATATAAAAATTTCTATATTAATTGCGAATAAATTCTAATAATATATGGTAACTCAGCAAGAAATACTATCACTAATTTTAGAATGATTTAAGTAACTAGAAACAAATACCCATGTCAAACAAGCTGCTAAAGTCAGTTTTCATATGATATACTTAAGAATATATTAAGACGACGTTTAGAAGAGATTGTGTAGATTTATAGAAGTAGGTTGTTTTCTTTTAAGTTTTTATTTATTTTTAGTTTATTTTAATAACATTCATAGTAAAACTTATCATAAGTTTCTTTCTTTTACAGCTTACCTCTCACTTAAAAAGTCAAATTCTTAAAAATCATTTCAACTTTTGTTAATTACAAATTTTAAACTTCAAGAGAATACAATGACAACATAGAAGAAAAGTTTTAAAACTTTCGTTCTACATATTAATAAAATCTCTTTAACGAGATATGTGACCATTTCAATCAATTCAATATCTACACTTGATAATGAATTAACAGATTTCAAATAACCATTCTTTAAAAAAAAATAATTAACCACAAGCATAACTAGCAAGCTAGCACATTTTTTTCATTTTAGACAATGAAGTCAGCACATGAATATGCGAACACTTTTTTAAGTCTATCATGACACAAACACATATTTCAACTTATTAGCGTGAATTCATTTTGTAATGAGAATATTTATCTAAAATTACATTAATGATTAGTTTAACATAAATTTATATTATTTAATGTGAATCTAAACCTGCACCGTAGCGTTTCGGCATAAATACTTTTTTAATTGGTATGAAGCACAAGACATTATTATTATAAGAGATATTATATTTATACAATAATTAAATATATACAGCTATTCATACAAGAGAAATATAAAATAAGACAAGGAATGCAATATTGAAGGATGAAAAAAAAAAGAGTATTCTATAAGTTATACTACATAATTTTATCAAATAAATACAATATATTTTTTCTGGTTTAAGAGATAATCATACTTGAAGTACAATTAAATGTTAAATATAAATATTTTTACAACGAAAATTTAAACTTTAATTCGTCACAAAGATGTACAAGAAAATCTGCAATACATGTGATTGGTACTGATAATATAAGTATTTAATTTATTATACAAAGCACAATGGATATATAGTGATGGTGAAATGTTTCAGTCACCTTAACAGAAAAATTGACAGTAACAAGCTAAAACCCAGCAGCCTCCTCCCTCTGCACCCTCCCTCTCTTTGCACTGGCTATTGCATATGCTAGAGCTTACACAAGGCCCTCTCCATGTTCCACTAGGCCTCCCACATATTGCTGCACCAAGACTTATCTCTGAAAATACAAAGAAAGGAAAAGAAATAACAAAAACAAATCACTTAATTGATTGGTTTACAGAGATAAATATGCAAGTATATAAATTAATTCCTTAATTATTTTTTGGTTGTCATCCAATTACAAATAAATAACAAACTCATCATGCATTATAGTTTGTGGTTGTACATGCTCTATTTTCATTAAAAATATTACACTATCCCTGCACTCATACTTTTTATGGTAAAACATGGTGAGAGAAAATGAAATGAGTTTTTCTCTCTTTTATCTTACAAGATACAAGTGCAAGTGAATTTTTTTTTTTTAAATATTTGTTTCGAGTAAATAATGTATGTACGACCGAAAAACTGTTATCTAAATATAAATTGTCTGGCATTTATTTTTACAACCACTCTAATAAGTTAAAATTACTCTGACAATAGAAATTAAACTGAATTGTTTTTGTGGTGGCAAGTCTAATCAGGAGAGAGAAGAATCTAACCAGGAGCAGAAAAAAGGAGAAGAGCAAGGCAAAAGAAGGCAGGGAAAATGAATTGACGAATACAAATAGCCATGAGAACTTGCTGCTATAAACTATAGGTTTGATTCACTTCGAAGATGAAAGTAGAAGAGAAAACACAGAATATATATACAGTAAGAGCAAGGATGGTTCGGGACAATAAGAGTGCTTTGAGCTGGAAAAAGTGGCTGCGGATTTTGCAAGTGTTTTTGTTGTTTCTGGTCTTTGTTTTATTCTAGCTCTGTGTACATTTGTAAAGCAAAGAAACTTCAAAACAAAAACCAAATGTGAATTTAGTGCCGGCTTAATATCTAAGCGACACGTGCGTGTGCCAACTTTTCAGGGAAGAAGAGGCATGGACTGCTTTCTCCTAAGCATTCCCATACGGCTTAAGTTAAGTCACTCCAAAAATAAGTGAAAAAAATAGATCATTAAAATATAAAATTCGTATTAAGTTTGAATTACGCAATATTGTTGTTACAAGTCATCTAGGTAAAAAATATAATATCTGAACTAACGAGCTTAGAACAGGATTGTCACTGGCTTAATTCTGTCTTCTATGGAGCTACCTATCCCTTTTCCCTGTTTCATATACTTTGTACCTCGAATACAACAAGAATTAAGTATTGGTCTCTAGTGAACATACATAATGATGACAACATAATGATGTACTCTTGGCTTCTAATAGTCAAGAATAAGGAATGTCTATAATCACCGTTGGTATATATGCTAAGAAAATGACTTCTCCCCAAAATTAAGTCTGGGATTTCAGTGCATGCACCCTATGATATACTATTCTACAAGACATCAGAGCATAAAATTGAAGAATTAAGTCACTGAAAGGGATCCCTTTCTGGAGGATTTCTCTCACTGTTCCATTGGATTTTTATTGAATAGAAATTTCAACTCATTCCTATATAAAATGTTATTTCTACAACAAATTTTACAACTACGAGAAATAAAAAGTGAAAAGAAAGAAATGACATGTAATAAATAATATAATAGAATGAGATAGACACAGAAAGTAATGATGTATGAATGATACACCTCTTTAGTAATTTACAACACAACCTGCACTAAGAAAATCAGGCTGATACGACCAACAGCATATATATTAAAAAGAATGAATCATTGTTTCCTAATTAGGTAACACCGCCACGAAATCTACTCAACTTTCCTTCGGCAATACAAGGCGGTCTTGGCCTTCAATAAGCTTTGCAGAACGAATAATATCACCAGTTTTAATCTGGGGTAGAATGTCTCTCCCTGTGGTTGTGTATCTGCATGTTTTAATAGCATAAAAAACACAGGACGAAAGTTTAAAGATAAAATATATTTTTATCCTCAAAATGTCTTAAATTCGGTCTTAATCCTATAAAAATTTATAATGTTTTTAGTCTAAAAGTGACGTGATTTTGACTAAAAACACTATGTTTATTAGAGACTAAAATTGAATTTCAGTATATATTGAGGGACCAAAAAATTAAACTCCAAAATTGATTATGAGGCAGGGTATGTGAATGCTAGCAAGGCTTACCCAAAAACTGAAAATTGTCCTTCATCAAATGATATCCCTCCCAAACCAGCCTACAAAAGAGGAAAAGATAAAAACAATAAAAAAATTCTGCTTTCATGTTTCACTCATTTTGTATAACAAGTCCAGCAAATCCTGTGAGCAAGTAAACACAAGGGATGGAGAATTAATGGTGGTAAATTGCACTTACACTTCGTTTATCATAGAGATAGAAGAAAAACTGATAAGGTGATGAATACTCGTCAGAGGCTTCGTTATGAGCCATAGCAACTGCCCCATAAACAGATAGAGGAAGAACTGGCAGTTCTCCATCCTTCCACAAGACAGAAACCAGATAAGAACAGTATCATAAATGCCTGCTGCCAAATTTTTTATAGAGTAAAACAAAAACATACCTGCACACTTAATGTTGTTTTGTAAAGGGGTTCAAATTGTCCAGAGGGCATTATTTCCAAGGGAACACTGTAACCACTGTTCTTATCAACTCCATTATCTGAGAGAATAGCTTGGTTGATAGTGCTGAGCTTTGCGCCATTATATGCACCATCCATCACCTGAAGGATATGTGGCTGTGTGACTGTTGTTTCCACTATATTATACAATCTAATAATCTAGATGTTTAAAACACCAATGATTCAACAAGTTCAGTCCATGAGAACTGCAATAACATTTGCACTCTTCCACAGCTGAAACCCTCCAGTTCCTTATTTTTCTTTTACCTTTTAGTAGTTTCAGCATCACATTAGACCCTTCTTCTGCAAAGTTGTTTATTACCATAATTCCCAGGCTTGTTTTTAATGCTGACTCTTTGACATTCCTAAATAACTTTGTCTGTGTAAGGATATTATATTTTCAACTTGTTAAAGATATTCCAGTTGACATGTTTTCTGTACACAGAATAATCGATCAATTGCTGCATGCAGTAGAGCCTTCACAGAAGTTCAAGTATTTGGAAGCCACTCTTTTTTCTCTGTTTAAACTATCAAACTAGGTGGCCAAAACTACATAAAAATTTCTAGAACTCAAGAAATTCACAAGTATTTTTCACGAGAAAACAACTAATTGACCGCATTTAAAGAGAAACAGGACATAATGACTGAGATATTAACCATAGATCATTAACCATTCAAATAAAAACAGAATATTACTGATTTAGTTCACTCTGAGAACTTAGGAAATCAGAACAGAAGTGAATTAACCATCAGACGTGATGAAAATCAGAATGGTATACAATGATGGCTATTGGCAAGGAATAGCCATATGGAAAATTCACAAGGCTGAAGTACCGTTCCACTACCTTACCAGTTTTGCAAAATTCCCTGCAGTTAATGGAGCTGTGTATCCATCAATAACAACCTGAAAACAAAGGTCTATCACTTAATCTTTAATATACTACCTATTAACAGTTATATATTCATGAACCATTTACCAAACTGCAATTTAGATGCATTATTTAAAGTGGACCGTTCTTACTGCTTATGGATCCTTTTAAGAGACCTGAAACCCACCAAATCAACAACCAATGGCTAATCACAAAGGAAAAACTTATGGAGAGAATTATACCTGAATGGTGGCAGTATTTTTCTGCTCTCCACCAACTGGAGAAAATGTTGAACCATCTCCTTTCTCAATGGTGAACTCAACAGTTCCTCTCCCTGAAAGCCTAAAAGAAATGGGAAGATATTGATTTTCCCCCATGTTCTGAGTGTTTAGTTTTCTCAAGGAATTGAGCTACGAACAATTAACTGTAAATCTTTTTTTTTTTTTTCTTCTGTTAAACTCAATTCAAATGGTCACCGTGTACGATCATGATTTAAGGGTGGAAAACTTAAGCATCCAGATACGGGTCTATGTATTAGTGACTGACATGACTTTCAATTGGAATCACTGACCGTGGATATTGTTGTGCATATTGCTCCGGCAACAAAAATGATAATCCTGGTGCCTGTTGCAACAAAATTAAGTTCAGATTCTGCACATGGTCATAGTATTGTTGTTGGATAAATTCAGTCAAGTTTATTGGAGAAGTAAAAGTAACTACTATTGATTTCAGGATACTATATTATCTAGTTTGCAGTAACCTGTAATAACTCTAGCTCTGCTACAGTATCCAGTGTAGATGCAAGGCTCACAGATACTTTATCTGCATCCTGTTCCTTTATAGATTGAAGGAGTGTTTGCAAGCCCCCCTGCAAAATATTGACATCATTGTGGTAGCTTCTACAATGAACCATAACATTACTATCAATTTCACATAATTCGTCAATTATAAGATATTGTAGTATATTTCATCCTACAAAGGACAGAACATAATGAACTGAAAATAAGTAAAATTAGCTAAATTCCACATTCTAGTTTCTTTATATGAAACCTTTTTCTTGCATCCAGCATTCTTTAGGTCACAAGCACATGGTACATTAGTTTCATGTGATAAACATTAGCAATAGAAAACTGTATTCATTTTGCAATGTAAGAACTATAATCTTAAGTATAACCTCAGAAATTAATTCAACTGAGGTCAGCATAAAAATAATCAATTTTATTGAAATGCAAATGGCTACTTTTTTATTTTGATTAGAGGGAGTTAGCCCATGAATTCCGGTAGTAAAATGTCAATAATTATATCAAGATATACAAATACTGTGATTCAAATATTCCAGAAGATGCAGTTTTTGAGTATACCTTTCCCTCTATTAGAGATGCATGTACCAAAGAGCCCTTTTCCTTCAGTTCTGCTGGTATACTAGCCAATATAGAATCCTTTTCATCTACTGCCATCTGATGTAGGGAAGGGAATTATCACAATTCAAAGTCCTCATGTGAATATTGTATTATTGTACAAGAGGTTATTAACAGACCAAATACAATGTTAAAGATACAGGAAGATATTCTACGAGGTGCAACAAATACTACCAAATTTCCATATGCAAAATGTGAAGTTAAAAGTACTCAAGTTATATACCCCAATTTTTCTATCAATAAAAAAGATACACCAAGGCTTTGTTGATGTGATTGAGGCTGGAAAAACCACCAAGCTCATGCATGTATGAAATTTAAAACATTTGATCTAGTTGTCATTCAATAGAATGAAAGACATCTTTGAGACTCAGATGCAACATCATTACATCAGCTAATAATCAGTATTTTGTTTCTCAGACAAATACAGAAAAGAACAAAGGATGCAAAAAACAAAAAAAGAATAAATAAATAAAATAAATTATTGAATACCTTCAAAGCTTTCTTCACATTCCCTTCCATTGTTCCATAAGGTTTTCTCTGTGGAATCCTCAACAGGTATGAAATTTCTTCGAGAGTGGCCTGAAAGTGACATAAACAACATATAATGCTGATCATTAAAATGTTCAAAGAGCAAATAAAAACTGGAAAACAATTTTCCTCTTATTCCACATTAATCAGAAGGGATATATTATTTAGAAGTGACAAAAGGGCAGCTACTGCCTTATATAAGAATTCCTAGGCAATGTAACAATCTAATCTACCAAATGTACACCTATCATATCCCAAAATCATCTCTAACTAATTGCAATTACAGCAATATAACCTCATCGGCCCTTCGTAATCTATCCCCAGGGATGCTAATAGGGACTTCAACAAAATTAGCTCACTAGTGGCAGCTGCCATTGCACGATACCCTGCTTCTCCTGAAAAGCAGGATATAGTGCTGTGCTTCTTTGTCTTCCAAGATGTGGGTGATTGCCCAAACTTGACAAAGTATCCCATCACTGATCTCTTGCAATAGGCAAACAACCTCAAATCACTGTCCGTTGGTAGTAATATCCCTTGTCTAGGATTACTCTTGAGATAATGCAAAACCTGCATGGCTGTCTCGAGGTGTTCTTTTTGAGGCACTTGTACAAATCAGGACAACACATGATGAATAAGAGATCTTCAGGTGAGCAATGGTCAAGTAAACTAGTTACCCAACTATATGTCCAATAAACTGAGGCATACTTCATTTCCTCATGTTCTGCTAGCGCCAATTTCAGTCCCTCTTCCGTGGGAGTCAGCAGGTTTACATCCAAGAAGACCACATGCTGATATTCTGTCCAATGAATATATTTTGGCACGAAAATATCCCTTGTACCTCACTACCTCAATTCCTAAGAAATACTTGAGCACCCCCAAATCCTTGATATGAAAACATTTGTTCAAATAACTCTTTAGTCCAAACAAGCCTCTAAATCATTCTCTGCTAGTATAATGTCATCCACATATACTAACAACCCCATTTTGCTTTCTGATATGTGAATAGCGATTAGTCAGCAAGGGACTGAACAAATTCATACCGTTTCAAAGTTATTGCTAACTTAGCAAACTGTGTTGTCTCCATCTGCTTTGAAGGCAAGGGGTGGCCTTATGTGAACATTCTCTTCTAAATCACCATGCAGGAAAGTGTTGTTAAAAGTCTCCATCCTTTTGACAGTGTTACTGACATGAAAACTCAAACCAATACAAGCTATGCTACTTGTGAAGAGGCTTCATGGAAGTTCAAGCCCTCAACTTGGGTGAACCCTTTTGCCACAAGCCTGGCCTTGTAAGTCTTGTTAGCTTCTAAGGCTCTGCAATTCCTTTTGACATTGCATCTCGCCATTGTGCATTTTTCACTGCTTCAATCATAATAGCTTCGAGGCTCTACTGTTCAAGTCTAGATTAACTTTCCAACAATTTTTTAAAAGAGGATATTAATAACACATACATTCTCTATTATACTAGTTCAAACACATTTTTTATTATTAATTAAAAATTACAAAGATCACGAGCAAGATTCACATACTCATAAAATTTTATAATCTTCAACAAATTTCAACTAATAACAAAGAATGAATAAAAAAGCATTTGGTAACATTTTTCTTAAACTTATTTCAAGGTTGATGGAGAATTTCATCTAAAATGTTTTTATTCTGTTATGCGATTCTATTTAGCATACATAAGCTAATAAACTTTTTTTTAAATAAATATTTAATTAAGAATAAATATTACTCAAAAACTTCAATTAATGTCTATCAACTTTGATTTTTGTTTCATAACCGGTTGACAGTATAATTTTTTTTTTTTATAATAACGAGTACGACTTTCTATTAAATTCTTTAATTAATTGCTTGTCCAAATTTACCCTAATGGTTAGATGAACTAACTCATTTAGATTAAATAATCACATTTATTTTAAAAGAAAAGAAAATAATAATTTAGTTTTACAAGATGAAGCAAACCTGTATAGCCTTCATGTTAGCATTGGCGGGAATGGCTCTCCTGAGAGCGAGCTCTCCGGTTCTGGGAACCTTCGTATCCGGCGAATACAGAACCGCCTCGGCAGCATCAGGAGAAGACACGTAATCAACCAACGGCACCAAAGCGCTAATCTGAACCGACGCAATCACGATCGGAACCACACTCCTCAACCGCTTCACTATCCTCTCCACTACTCCCGCTGACGTGGCACGCGCGTCTCTCACTTCCTGCATCATCACCAAAACCCGCACGTGACAGTGAGAAAATGCTAAACGTGGCATTGCAGTGCCTCAAATGCGATACGTGTTCCTGATTCCAACCAATTTTAACCTAACACGTAGTTAAATTAATTTACAATAAAGAATTAACAGCATTCACCTACCTGCAAAAATTAGTCAAAACTATTGGATACTAATTTCTTACTAACCTTTGCGAGGGAATGGTGTTTCTTGGAGAAGCAGGTGATTCGGTTTCGAGTGATGGAAAGGTTGAAGGAGGGAGAGAGAGGGAACGCCATTGAAGTGAAGGAACGAATAAGCTAATCTGTTTATGTGTGGAAGTGGAAGAACGAACCCGCGTCCTCTGTGGTTGTTCATGTGTAATTACATCTGTGCCCTTGCACAAAAATAAGCTAAAAATTTAAGGTCCCACCGAGATTTGAACTCGGGTTACTGGATTCAGAGTCCAATGTCCTGACCACTAGACCATGGGACCAATTTGTTTAAAATATACTATCTATCATTAATGTTGTTTCTCTATAAACCTTTTTCCTTTCCTAATTAGTTTTTTCCATATTAGGACATTATTTAATTTAGGACTTCTGTTATTAAATAATGTGCCCGTTCCTTCTCTAATTAAATATATTTTTTTTTAAGATATAATTGATGAGATTATCAAAGTAAAAGATGTAATAGCACTACAAAAATACTAAACCCATTTCAATCATATGTAGTCCAAATGAATTTTATTTAGCCAAGTTTTATATTATTTTATCTTAACAATTAAAATTAAGGATCTTAGTGATATTTAGAATAACTTTTACAAGTTAGAGAAGCCTTAATTTTGAAATTATGTGTATGGTAACTAATAATTTTCGTCAAAGAATAAATAACTTGAGCTTATATGGCATTGTCCCACACATAATATAGCTACTCACGTATAGAACCATAAAATGTATATGTTAGGCATTAAGAATACAGCTATGAGGTATACTTTGCTTTTATGGCGATCACTCTCAAACATAAGATTGTTTTTAGGTTAATTTGATTTATAAATTAAAAATAATTATTTAGTCTTTTTCAAGTCCTATATAATTGTGGTATAAAACTAAATTTGTGTTAAATTACACCATAACAGAAGCGTAATTCTTAACAACTATAAACCAATCCTAAAACAATTAATGTGAGATAAATTAAGGGTGCTCTTACAGTATATTGCATTATGAGTCCCATGGATTTTCAATTCATGAAAATTGTTTGTGAGTATTCATTTTTATGTTGACAATTTTGGTAAGACAATCAACTTAGCATCTGAATAGTCTAATCATTGTAAAAATCTCCCCAAGCAATTAAAGCTCTAATTGTCTTTGATGACTACACTGTGCTTTGCATTTATGGTTTCTTTCATCATTCCCAGTGATGGGTAAAAGCCAAAAACAAATCATTGTCACAAAAATTTCCTACAAGATTTTTCTGTTGAAATTTAATAGGGGCCTTGAAACTTATAAGTATTTTTAGTAATTTTAAATTTATATTTTATTTTTATAATTTATATCTACCCTTAATATTAATTTGAACTGTATAAATTATTAACATAAAATTTTAATTTTGGTTTGACTTCTTAATTCGGATCAGCCCATTACGTATCGCTGTGTTTTCAGGTCGGGCTTAGTCAATTTAATTGTAAGATAATTTTTTTAACTTAATAATATATTAATTTTTTTTAAACTAGGAGGTATTAAATTTATCGTAAATAATATATTAAATTTGAATAGTAGCCTATCGCATTGATACATTAGCTATTTTACGAGCATAATTTTATCAAGTCAACAAAATGTTTTATGTGCCACTTGATGTTTGTAAATGTCTTTTTGCCTTTCTAATTTTAATTAATTAATTTCGTGAAACATTAAACATGCATTAGTCACAGATAATTACGTTGTTTGTTTGAATCATTAATTTTTAGTATATAATTTGCCCACTATCTTAAGTGATTAATGTATCTCTCCCTTAATTCTTTTACATTGTTTACCTCTAGTCCTTTATTAAGCTAGATCTCGTAATTTATTTCAAATTTCTTCCGGATTTCACTCACAAAAATCATTTCTCCTATTATAAAAAAAAGTGAGTGATTATTCTTTATTAAAAAAAAATATTAACTAAATTATATATATATATATATAATTTTGCACGAAACTGTCTTTTTTAAAATGACATGAAATATATAACTAATTTTTCGTAAAACATAACTGATAAGAGAAAAAAAAAATGTTTCCAAGTCATAATATTATTGTGATAAAGAAAAGTTAGATGTTCACAACAAAAGAATTTCCATTAAGTAAGTACAAGAATTCTTATTGCATGAAAAAGAAGTATAAAAATAGAACATGAAAATAATAAATAGTAGAAGGAGAAAAAGAAGGTAAATAATGTCTATAATTTAAAAAAATTAATATATTATTAATGACACTAATTTGTTAAAATATAAAATATTCATATGGTTCATTTAATTTTTTAAATAAAATATGTATAAATATGATTTATTTTTACTTATTTTAAAAATATGGAAGGAAATTAATTTTATGAAGAATTATCATGTATTCACCGATGATTTGAATGAATCCAAATATATTTCATTTCTAATGAATATGATCTACTCTCTTTACGAGTTTATTTCTTGTTAGCTTCTAGTTTATCACTTTTAATCCTCAATAGTTCAAGACATCAATGGAATATTATCTTGTTAGTTTACTATTTAATAAAACATTATTTATTTAATTTAATTTAAAAAATGACATAACCTTCTTATATGAAATAATATGGTAAAAATAGTCTGAACCAATATATTACTTCTCTTCTTACTCAATAATCTTTTTACACTAAATATTTTTATAAAATAATATTTTATAATTATTGAAGATAATAATTCAAAGTAATATTCCTTTATTTATATAGTTTTAATTTCTTTAAATTATAACACATTTTTTAATTTGCACAGCTAGAGTGAATATCTAGATTTATTAAATTTAAAGAATAAATGAAGTTTTGGTTGCTATTTAGTACCCAAATATATAATTAATAAAATAGTTATTTGTTAAATTTTGAATACATATCCAATCAAAATGAGAATGAAATTTTAATTCCAACAAAATGTTTATAAGATAGTTTTGTTCTTATTTGTGTTTAGTATTTTTGTAAATTTATTATTATTATTTTTGTAAAATTTTCATAATGCATAGTGTTATATTGTTTGTGCAAAAATGCAAAAACTGTTGGTTTGAAGAGCAACTCCCACAAAAGTCACTTGTATAGTTTTTAACTAAAAAAAATTATTTTTGTGTGGTTATTTTATTGGAGTAGATTGAGGCATGAAGAATAAAGAGAGCTCCTAATAGAAGCCAAGAAACAACATGGGAGGCCATGCCACAACAATAGTGAAGAAGAAGTTCATTCATTCAAGAAAACTTTGGGGGATAGTTTATCATATCTTGTGCATACAATGCCGTGGAAAGTATCTAAGAACAAAGATTGAAATCAATGAAGAGCTAAACTCCATTCTAAAAAAACATAAATCTACATCAACAATGATAAGTATCTAAAAATAGGAATTGAAGCAAATGAAGAGCTAAACTCCAAGTGCATATACAATAACAATTAAAAAAATAGACATCTTTTACAAATGTTTAGAAAATTTTCTGAATTGCAAAATAGAAATACCAAAAAAAAAAGGAAACAGTTTAGAAGTTTATTATCATATTTGATGGTAGAAACTGCCATGGAAAAAGAATGAAGCAATGCACGTGGAAGAAGGAAAATTTGGTGTACATGTGGGGTGAACTGTTTCCAAATTATTTTATTTTATATTTATTTAATTTTCAACCACAATTTCTAAAAACCATTTATGCTAAGATAATATTATTTTTACAGTGAAATTATATTTAGATTATTTGTACTTATTTACTTGGTAGGGCAAATTACAAGTCATTTATTATTTACAATTTTAAGTTTTCGTCAGCTCAACTCAATTCAACACCCGTTAAGTTATTTTAAAATTTATAATTTAATTTTGAAATATGTTCATATTAATCTATCTTATTTTTTTGGGTTAAGGTAACCTATTTAATACTTTCAGTGAAAAAGTGGTAGATATTACGTTATAGCAATCAATACATGTGGCTCGACCTAACCTAACATACCTTGTGAGGCAAAATGTGAAAATTAGATTAGCTTGGTTTGACCTATATTTTCTTCAGCCTAATATTTTTGAGGCTTAGTCTGAACTTATGTCAGACCACTAAACCACTAAACCATCGGGTCAAATTAGTCTTAAATAAAAATAAACAAAAAATTCTATAATTTTGAAGTTTTTAATTATTATTTGTATAATAATTTTTGTATACAAATATCAATTAGATTTTGTAATTTCTCTTGTGCTTATTTATTGTTTCAAAATTAAAATACAAATGAGTTATTATTTTAAAATAAAAAATATAAAAGATGTAAGGTAACATAGGAGATTTATTTTAAGTTCTCAAATGATTTTGATATTGAGGTAAAAAGATGTTAGAAGTTCTTAAATCAAATATGATACTATAAAACTAAAAAAAAATGAGTTAAGGATGGTTAGTGTCACTTGATGATTTTTCTAAATTTTGATCACTGAGAGTCTTTTTGAGACCTATGATGTATGTGTTTATGTTGTAAAGGTATTAAAATTATAAGATTAATTTTGATAACAAGGAAGGAAACATGTTTCAAAGAAGTCTCTTAATCTTTTGAGAAAATCGAAGGGAAACATGTTTCAAAGAGGTCTCTTAACCTTTTGGAAAAATCGAAGAGAAACATGCTCGAAACTGGAATGCTATGATAATATATGAAGAGGAAAAACATGTTTGAAAAAGAATTTTTCAAATCGTTGCAAGTTACTATACAAAATATGAAAAGTCAATAAGACAATTCTACATAAATATTACATGTATCATGAAATTATAATTTGACTATTAGAATAAAGATCTATAAACAAGGGACTTGGTAGTCATTTCTTATTTTATTAGAAACGCATACATAAACTCACACATGTGACACATAAAACACCAAACATAAAGTAAAATATATGTTTTCATCTAATTTCTAATTCAATATCTTTTTTTCATAATTTGTTCTCCTTTCAACAATTCCTTCTATTTATAATTTTTTCTTCTATCAATCACTTCTTCTTTCTATTATCTTTCTTAGTTCCTACAATTGCACTTACATTTACTCTGTTTATATTATAATTTAAAATATATTGCACGTATGATTTTTTTTTTCGAGTTATATTATAAATGTATTTTATGCAAATCTTTATGTTCTTAAAATAAGTAATTTTATGATTGTAATTCAAATTCAATACTATAAATTAATTTTATAATATTTAACTCTTAATTAAAATTTGTATCAAGATCATATTGTAGTTAAAATATCATATTTTATTAAGTTAAAAAATTTAGGTTGCTCATTTGAATAAAAAGATTTTTTATTCTAAATCTTACGAATAAACACTTTATTTGTTAAGATTATTATAAAAAAAAAAAACTTTTCAGGAATCATATGCTTTTGATTTTTGTAACAAATTTCGACTGCCAACTAGAACCGAAGAAGGAAATGCATTATTGAAGATGTGTGAATCATAAGAATTGTTTCACAAAATCTTGAAAAAAAATATTGGTCAGAATTTTAGGGGTTCGAAAAAAAGAAAATGTGATAAAAAAATACTTCAATTTGAAAATAGTGTTCTCTCATCAAGTTTTCTTACCCATTTGTTGAATGAATTCAGTCCCTTTAACTTCCAATCTCGTGGTGGTCCCTATATGAACTTGAATTTTGAGGCGTTTGGCTATGGGGAGAAGCCATGAAAAGAGAAACTCAAACACAAGTGAGGATGTGTTTTTGTAATTGAAAATCCAAGAACAACTCCAACACATTGAATCATTGATATAGGTAATGGAAACCCGGGACCTAAGGAAATGAGAGATGAGACTATTTTTTTTTTCTTTTAATTTATATTTAAATTTTAAAACAATGGTAGTTGATTCCAATTTATATTTAAATTTATTTTTGTATTAAATATTTAGAAAAAGTATGTGTTCTAACAATCTTGTTGCAATTGTTGGAGGATATATTTATTTTATAAAGTAAATGATTCCAATTTATGGTAGTTATAGAATTCTTATCACAAATTATGATTGTAGAAGAGATCCCAGGCTGTATGGCCTAGAATATTCTAAAAAGGTTATCTTCCCCATGTAGAATGATCCATGTTCATATCTTCCTAGATAGTAAGGACCAGATGGTCACTGATTTTGGACTTTAAGTTTGTCCCTCACACAGTCACACTCAAGATTAGGACTTCCAGGCACATGTTTAATCATATTAAGTATTTAAAACAATGGTAGTTGATTAATCTCTTAACACATGGTTCATTTAATAGGGGCAGAAGCACATGCGCCATGTGCTACTGGGAAAGGTTACCACCATGCTCGACAATCAACATTATTATCATATCAATTGATGAAAGGGAAATAAAACACACTCAGAACTGTCTTATAATGCACACTTATTTAGTAAGACAGAAGATAAAAACAATACGTTCATTAACAAAGCAAAACACACGAACCCAATCCTCAAGTAGTAGTGGTTAATGTCTGTTGTAGGATCAGGTTTGCACACTAGATGTTCGTAACAAATGTGACAGTGAAGCTTATACCTACGAATTATTGTAACCCATTGATCAAAGAACTATGATTACGCATGTACCAACATAATTAGTTCTGAAGATCGGATTGTATTTGGTAAAACAATACAATGTCCAATCACATTAACTAAAAATTAACATAATTTATTAAAATTTGAGATATGCCAGGGTAAGTGGATTAATAATAGAAATTCTACCTCAACTAGTTATATGAACTAAATAATATATATAAATAGAGTAATTCTCATCCTATTAGTTGATTTTATATAATTGAATTAAATAAAAAATTTATAATTTTAAGATTATAATTTTTTATCCATGATAGTTAAATATTAGATTAAACTTTTATTATACATAATTAATATTAAGATATTATTATAAGAATAATGAATCTAAAATAGTGTCTAATGTTATCTTAAAATATAAATATAAATTTTTTTAATATTCTTAATACTATTAAATATGACATTAGCAAAAATCTAATAAGATGGTTATTATACTATCCTATTAAATAATAAATAATTTTATCCAGTCACATATATTCATCTTACCTTTAAACGCTAGAGAATCCACACAAATTTTTAATAGTGTAAAAAAAAATCAAATCGGCGTTCATTAAAAAAATGAAGATGAACTCTAAATCGTTTTTTGTGTCAATTCGTTATTTTTTTTATAGTATCATATGATGTAAGTAACACTTCAGGGGCACCCTGCCACGTTCATCATACCAAATTACAGCATGCACAAAGTTGAATTGTACTAGAGTCTAGAAACATATGTCACTGCTTCTGTTTTCCATCAATTTATAGCACTAGCTTTCAACTTTATTCATATACCTCAACCTCACATGGATGGAACACTTGAAACACGAAAACAATAAATTAGATGGCGACAACGTGATCCCTTTCCTTTTGCGTCACAATTCAACCACCGCTTAAGTGTTAAGTCCACACTCAAACTATGCATCTCTGTTAGCTTGAAACGCTTGCACATACAACCAAAACATAAACAAAATAACAAATGATTCATCCACAAATTAACAAAAAACGCAGGGAAGCACCAGATAAGTTGATAAATGTCACCGACATATATATACATCAAAGGCTCACCGTTTCGGACAAATCAGTCCAACGAATTTACTTCCTCCAGGGATATGCTTTATATATTTGTGAATATATATGGAATACTTCAATAACTACTTACAATTTACTCTCAAAACTAAAATCCCATTCCAAAACATATCAATGTAAGCATGTCACATAACTTTACATATGTTATTTCTATTGTAGCATTTCCAATTGCCAGCTCCGGTCGAATCGTATTTGAGGTCTAAAATAAAGTTTTTAAAATTTATTTTAAATAAAAGAGTTATTAATTGTTAGATATTTTTGCTAAAATATATAATTTTTTGTTTTATACAAATTAATAAAAAAATATTTTTTAATTGATGAATCTAAAGCTTAAATTTTAATTGTTTTATTTTTAAACCTTGGTTAACAGTTGGATATAATTATACGAACACTTTCATCCATCCATTTACATATATCGCTATTCTATTGTAGCTAGCATATGCAAAAAGAACACAGAACGTTTTGATTATAGTTTATAATCAAATCACGGCTTAATTAATTAACCAAAAACAAAATTCTTCTACTAGAATCATGATTTGAAACTCAATTAAATTTAAATACAGCTCAACTATATATAATTATGTGAAACTTGTTATCTCGAAAGAAATTTCGCCTACACTACAAACTAAATTTGGGTGCATAAATTATAACTCAAACACACAATACATGCATTAAACAAGATATACAGGTAGAGGATCTGGACAATTTGTAAGATATACAAGTTTCAAACCTTGTCGTTGTTATTGTATATAAAAAAAAACATATACAATAAACTATAGCTAAATTTACTCGTTTGTAATTTGCATGGTTGGACCTTGCCTTCCCAGCCAAGTTCTCTTTTTTCCCCTTCATAACATAGAAAACAAAAATGAAAAACATTTTGACAAAACTACAAAACATTCGGTGTGTATCTCTCTCTTCTTCTCACTATAGATCGTAATGATTAGGTAAGAAAATCCACGTCAGCAGAATCTCCAATCCAACCTGACCTCAGGTGGGCCATGCACGTGGTGAGTGGGCTTCCTGAAAGACACGACGTGGCTACTAACCATGAACGCCGTCACACGCTCGCTCACTCTTATGTCTTCCATCTTCATCTCCTGTAACCGCCGCACGTACTCCGGCACGTGCACAAGGTCCCACACAACCCCAACCCCTCCTTCCTTCAGCACCCTCACAACCTCCGCCACCACCCTGCCCCTCTCCGCCGCCGCCACATCCGCCGCAAGCCCCCGTCCCACCGTATGTACAAACGTGCCGGACACTACCACATCGAAACTGCCGTCGTGAAAGGGCAACCTCGTCGTGTCACCTGTCCGGCACGTCACATACTCCCCCACCCCCTCCACCTTGGCGGCCCGAAGAGTTGCCGCTAATTCGGCTTTATTTGGGCCGCTTAGCCCAATGATTCGGCCCAAACTACCCTCCTTTTTAAGGCGGGCGGCCACGGTGTTTAACAAAATACCGTGTCCACAACACCCGAGATCGAGTACTAAGCGCACCGTTGACCAATCATGAATCGTATCGACGATGCGCTGTGCCATCTCGGAATGAAGTGGCACGGCGGAGTAGAAAAAATTCGCCGCCGCGTAGAAGAGGCAGAGGGCGGAAAGCGCCGTGACGGAGCCCGTGAATCCGGCAGCGAAGCGGGCGGCGCCGCCGGGAACGGCGGCGATGGAGAGGAGACTCTCGAAAGTGCGAGAGATGTCATTGAAGTAGTGAAGGTAAAGTATTGAAAGAAGAGAGAAGAGAATCGCTTGAAAGAGAAGGAATGCGAAGGTTTGCCACTGATCCATTCCGTAGATGAGGTAGATCCGCGTCCATTCTCTGCTCGATGTTTTTCCCATTCTCTAAATTCTGATTCTGCAATTCACAATTCGGAATTAGGAGAGTGGAATTTTAAAAGCATAGAAAAAATAAAAATAAAAAAAGAAAAAATATTCTTAATTGACCCGAAAAAAGAGACGGAATTCTAGGAGAGTGTCGCGTACAGTTACAGTTAGGGAGTACGAAGTGGAAGGTTCAAAGATTGGGGTGCAGATGATTGTACTACATGAAAGAGTGTAGTGGCGGTGATTTGTCGTTTTGAATGTCAGAGAAAGCGAAGAAACGGAAGAGGAAAAGATAAACCTCGCTCTTTGACGAGCGTGCACGAATTTCGAGAGAGCAAAAGAGGGAGACTAGAGAGAACTGTGGGGGAAGAGATGATCATTCGTGTATTTATATTTATATATACGCTATACCCTATACTATACGGTATTGGAACACCTATATGACTCACCGTAGACCTCAAGGAAGGTTGATTTGCAGTTACTGCACCACTTTTTCTTACATGTAAACAAAATTTATGGTCAGTCAAGGAGGTTTTTAAAATTAATAAATTAATTATTAAAATTACATATTATCAATTAATTTAATTTCTTAAATTATAATACACAATTAAATTATTTTTTAAATAAATAAAATGATAAAATAATCTTAAAATAATAAATTATCAATTTAGTCTTTAAAATTATAATATTCAACAAATTATTTCAAAAGTAAAATAAGTTAATTATACTTTTTATTTTATAATTTTAAAATTTTACAATTTTTTATATGTTTTACTTGTTTAGTTTATATATAAATATTATATATATATATAATTATATTTATTAGTTGTATTTTATCTTTCTTAACTATATATTTATATTTATTATATAAAAAATTAAAAGTTAAAATGATAAATTTATTTTTAAATATTTTTATTTTAATTATATAAATTTTAAAATTATATAAATTTATTTATTAAGTCAGATAAAATAATTATTATTTAAATTATATAATATTTTATAAATTTATTTATTAAATATATTTATTTTTAAATAATTAATTTGTAAATAAAATGATAAAAAATATAAAAATGATTTATGAATAATAAATAAATTTATATAATTAAAATAAAAATATTATTGACAATCGTGTAAATCAATTGATATGAAGTTGTTGTAGATAAACGATGGTCTTAGATTAAAATATTAAACATATAATTATGTTAAATATTAGAATTGTCTATTTAATAATTTAATAATTAATAAAAAATTTGTAAATTTTAGAAGTTAGAAAATAAAATTTATAATTAATTTTTTATAATTTTAGATACCAATTTACCAACTATTATAATATTATTAAGACTATGGTGGTAGATATATGAAAAATTATTTAAGTCTTCGCTGCTGAAAATCAAGAATGGATGATGAGGCGAACGATGATTTAAAATCTGAGACGTAGAAAGACTTATATATGAATATCACAAGATCTTCTTTATATGAATTGAAGCAGCAGAATTCATAATTTTTTAATGATGGTAATAACTCATGTACTCTCATAACAACATTTAAAAAAGTTAACCGGATACATAACCGTTGTAACCATTTTTTTTTTCCTGCTATCAAACAAAAATTGAGAAAATATTTTTTTATTATGTTGTTTCTAAAAAAATTATAACAAAATATTTCTTTTCAATTATATTATTTTCATTTATCATACGTGAGATCTTACTTTAAAAATGAAAATAAAAAATATATATGTATATAGTGTATCCTGACAAATTAATCTCCGCAAATAACGGAGAATGAGGTTAACAAATTCAAAATCATACCATCTGGGAAAATATAGAGATGGAATTGTTGACTCCAATAGTAATATTTTTATGTTAGTCGCATCCTCACACTTTGTTAGACTTTAAAAACTAGAACTTGCCCCTTGTATTCTGGGGTCCAATTCAAATAGGATCTCAAATCTCAAATACGTTAACAGGGGAATCTTTGCTTTCTCTCTCTCTCTTTCTTTTTCTTTTTTTTTTTTCTTTTTGAAATTAAATAGACCCACTTTATTTTTCTTATTGCTAGGCATCATCACTCTATAGTACAATGTTTTAACTATGAGCTTAGGCGGGTTCACGTTGATCAGAGACAAATTCAGTTTATGTCATTGAATTGATCGTGGTATATTAGTTTTAAGTTTAAGAATTCAGTTAAATTGATATTAATTAAATAATAATAGTAATTAAATAACATATAATAATGTTAAAAATATAATATAATTTTATAATATTAAAAATTAAAATAAAATTATAATATTTAAAATACATGCAAAAATTTAAATAAAATATATCATTATACTTAAGTTTAAGAACATTTATTAATAATATTAAGAAAAATAAGTTTCACAGTATAAAATAATTTTACATTATTATCTAATCATAATTTATCGTATATTGTAAGTATATGAATTTTATAATAATTATTTTAAAAATTATATTAATTATAATTTGTAATTAAATAATATAAAATAATTTTATATTATCAATATATTATTATTAAACTCATAATAATAAGAATATTTTAAGTTAATTTTCATTGTGGATTGACAAATACGTAATATATTATTATTAAACTCATACTAATGAGAATAAAAAAACAAATACTTTAAGTTAATTTTCATTGTGGATTGACAAATACGTTTAGAATAAAAAAAGATATTAAGAATTTTTTATTAACTCATTGTGAATTGATTTTTGACCAAATTTTCAATTCTATGATTGGTTGGTTGTGTAATTTATTTGAATTGATTACCTAGTTAATATTTTAGTCTAATTAATTGGTTTAATTGGATTTTCTAAACAATGATTTAGATAAATTAATAATTTATATCAGTTTTAAAAAATGTTATGTTAAATTATAATATTAATAGATTTAAATTTCAAAATTATAAAAATATAAAAATAAATTAATTTTTAAAATTCTCACGTTTCCTTATAAACCAAATAAAAAAGAGTTACCTTCCTCTCATTAAAATATCTCTTCTCCCCTCCTCTCCTCTAATCAAAACTTTTCTTCCTTTTCTTATCCTCCTTAACTAAATAGATTCTAAAGAATTAATTTTTTCTAACAAACATTTTTCTATACACACAAACTTAAAGATGAGACAAAAAAATTCTATCAATTATCCCACATCATGTTTATGTGTTTATTACTAAGTAAATCTATCTCCATTATATATGAATCCCTCATAGACTTTTCTCAGCCTAAAACTTTTAGATGTGTATATGCTTGGCCTCACCCTAGATAACAGCCTCTTTCAAAATGATTGCCATAATGGGATCATATGGTCCCATGAATGAATAACACCCTTCAGTTCACAAGAAAATATTTGTTCAAATTAAGGATTGATTCCTCCACTCACCCTCTTTGTAAATACCACCGGAACACAGCTTTCTTCCTCTTATTGGCTCCCCCCTCTCCACTTTTCTTTTGGGAGTACTCAAACTAGTATTTAAAGACAAGTACACGTTCAAGGAATCTTGCTACTTTTCAACAAGAATGAAGGGCAATCTTTATTACTTTAAGAATTTCTTTAATTCAATATGATGATTCAGCTTCAACTACGCCATAGATGAAACTTTGTCTACCAAAGTATTGAGTTAATTAGCATCGAATCAAACCTAGTGTTTCACTAAAGCCTTTGTCGGGAGACTCGGGACTCAAATGCTGGACAATGTTTCAATAGAAATGTACGTGACACATAACTCAATTATATGAATTTAATTTTGCATGTGAGTTAAAAATTTCCACAATATCAACCAAATTATATTTAATAAATATAAATTTTAAAATGATTAATACAAAGTTAGCAATCTTATGGAACATGATAATTGAAAAACGTTATAAAAAAATATTTATATTAGCATTGAATTCTCAATAAATTATAATAATATTGTTTAAGAGAATAATAAAATAAAATATTAATTTTTGTTAAACATCAACATGAAGTTAAAGAATTTTTTTATTACATTATAAAAATAATTTTTTTTAACATTTTTAAGTAATTAAAAGTAATTAATAGAAAACTAAATTTTTTAAGACCAATTAAAATTGATAAAATAGGTTGGACTAGTCAAGTTGTTCTGAACTTGTCCAATAAAATATAAAGTTTCTACTTTAAATTTTGTGATCAAATTAAACATGACTTTTTAGTCCAATTTTATCATAGTTTAATTTTAACTTAGTTGTAAAAATTTTCTATAGGCTAAAAAAATATACTTTCATTGAATTGATAATCTATTTTATGATATCTAAACTGATGATATAAAAATTAAAATGGAATATATATATATAGCTTCCTGAATTAAGATTTTTTTATTGGTCGTGCTTCGATCAATAAGTAAGATTGTGCATCCATAATCGGAATTAAGTTTATGCCAAATCCACATACAATATATAATTTTTATAACCTACGCTTAGGTTAATAAGATACTATAATTGATATCTTCTTACTCATTTATATTTTTGGATTATATTGTATGTGGTTCTTGTTAAATAATGTAGGTTTATTTTTTTATTAGGGAAATTAACATAAAATTTCACTCAATAATAAATATAGGTTAAAAAATATATATAGAGAATTTATATTTATTATTGATTAACTGTTTAGGTTTTAGGGTTAAGGGTTTAGAGATTAAATATATTGTTTTATATTTATTCAGGTTTTTTTTTGCTTATTTTCTAGAAAATGAATGAATCCTATGAAAACTGGGCAAAATAAAAAAGACTAAGTGATAGAGGTCTTTATATGTATAAAAGTAATTTTAAAAGAGTTATTATTTATTTTTATTTTGTATATTTTTTTAATTTTAAATTAAAATGTTACTCTATCACTTAAAATAAATTAATTCAAGGCTATTTTTATCTTTTAAATATTTTCAAATTCACACGCTCTCTTCTTTTATTTTCAAATTAAAAAAAAAAAATTAGCATGAACTCATCAAAACTTTTTATTTTTTCTATTTATACGACAATCAAACAAGTTTTTTTTTTTTTCCTATTTTTATTACAACCAAGCATAGTCTTAGTGTCAAGGCTACATGTTTTGTTTCAAAAATTAATATTAATACTTTTACTGCTATAATATAATTAACTTTAATTTTATGCCTTACCAAACAGAATCTTAAACTCCTGGTATCTTCCGCGACCTTGGAATGTAAACAAAAGGTTGTCTTGTCTCATCAAATGGTATGTTTGTTAAAGTCAAACATATTAGTGGAGAGGAATATATCTTGTAATTATGATGTAATTTATTAATATTGCTGGATTACTTGAAGTAATTCTATTCGATTCGGTAAGTAATCCTATTAGATTCAATAAATATTTTTAGTACGTGGTAGGATTATATCAATGAAAATTTTCAATAAATAAAATTTGAATCTATATAAAACTTAATTTAGGAGAAATCAAACATATATCATTTGAATTAATAAAATTTTTGGTTAATTTCAAATATAATCAATGGAATACTGTGCTGGCGCTCAAGAATAATATATTGAAATCCTTTTTTCTCTGATAAAATAAAACTTCAAGTATACTACTAATAATTAATATTTCTATCGATGGAGTGCATGGGTGTTGTAAAAAATATCAATGGATTCCTATGAATAAAAAATAACAATTCATATTCATACAAGGTATAAATTTAAGGATGAATATGAATTAAATTAACGAATAAAATTTGACTCAATTAATTAGACGGAATAACAATATCAAAGATAAGATTTTAGGTTTAGTTCCTAATTTCGATTCAAATAGGTATTACTTTAAATTTTCATTAAGGCTTGCTACATGTCCTGATTATAATTGAACAATTTGATTTCCTTCAATTTTTCTCTATATTTAACAATATAAATTCAATTAATTATTTTCAAATAAAAAATTATTCACTCTCTGGTAAGCAAAAATAGTAGAATGACAAGAAACAAGGACACCTAGGTTTTGCCTACACGACAAAATAATGATCGTGCAAATGTTAAGGATCCGAGTTGTAGTATCACTATAAAATAAAATGATGAATTTATTATATATATATATATATTTAGTTTAATCGTAACGTGCTTTAATGATAAGTATGTAATTGTTTATGTGATTTTTTAGATATTTATTATAAAAATTCAATAAATTTATTATAAAAAATTATTGTTATTAAATGATTGTATAAAACTAATTTAGATTTTTATACGGTTAGTGCATGAATTTTTTTAACCTATACTTACGTTTATAAAATGTGAAAATATATCCTATACACACAAGAAATCAACATTAACCACAACAACTTTTTATACGTTTTATTACACAATTCTGGTATAAAAATAAAGAAAGAAAAACATATATTGAGTAGTGTATATCTATTATATATATTTTATTGAATTGGAAAAAGGTTTGATAAAAAAATTTGATTTATATATATAGAAATAGTGTGCAAATATTAGTCAAAGTGAAACCAAGCATGCATCATGCATGACCCCACAGTTATTTGAAAGGTACCTAATAGATAAGATTGATCTTATGATAACCAAACCTAACTTTGACTACCATAATCAAAACGAAGACCATTGGTTATCGAGCAAAACAAAATTAAGACTTTGTCATCACCGTGTAGAAAATAACTACACCACAGTAAGCCAATTTCCTTTTTGGTTTGTAGAAAGAATATTTCCAACTAATAATGATACTAATTTTTTCGAGTCTCAATTGAGTTTTGGTTACAAATTAAATGAATTACTCAGTAGAGATTATTAATGAGTCCGGATTTAGGTATTTAAAAAAGATTTAAGCTAACATAATACTTTTTTAAAAATATATTTTTTTAAGAAATAAACAAAAACCTTCTTGACTTACATCATTCTCATTTAAAGTTTTAGAAACTTGTTTTTTAAATTAATTAGAAACTTGTGGGTTAGATATGATAATGATAACCACTAAATGGAGCTTTTCATCCCCATTTTCGGGACGGCAACAAAATAGAAAATATATAGCCCCAAGTTTCTATAACTAATGAACAATATAAATATAAACAATCTGAGATTTTATTTTGACGAAATTGCTGATGCGAATCTTATGGGGAAGATCTCCTTTTCTTTATTCCAAACCACACATTTCGTTATATGGTGACATTGTATTTGTTGCATTTATAGTTTTTCATACACCTCATATGTGGTATTTTCTTCCTTTCTTAGCAAAAACCACATTTGTATTTTGTAGTGGGAAAAAAAATTGAAACAAACAAAAGAAGTCACCATTTGTATTGTCATCTGTAAACCATCACCACGTGAAGACTAAATGGACTCGACCATGTTTATTTTGTCAAAAAGTATAGACAAGAACGATACAGTATAAAGGCCGTATATCTTTATAATATTTAATAAATAAAATATTAAACAAAATAATAATTATATATATAAATATGTATATTAGTTTCTCACATATACTTTTCTTAAGTAACAATCTTATTTAATATACGATCAAATACTTAATGTGAATGTGTTTAACCTATCATTTGTTACTTTATAGGAGACTATTTTTGTTATATTTTCAAAATACTAAATTCAACAAAAATTTACTGAAAATATTAAACATGTAATTTTTTATTTAACAATTAGGAAAATTATTAAAACCATTGACTGGGATAATATAAAATTGTTCTTCGGTATGATTCTTTAAAGTTAGTGTGGTTTGAAAATTTGTTTTTTATTTCAAAAAAAATATAAAAATGTTGCTTGGTTTTTAATTTTTTTCCTATTTTATTTTATAAAATATAGTAAAATAAGACTTTATTAAGAGAGGTTCATGAGTGTCATAAACATTCAGACATTGTCTTAGATTCTTATAATAAGACTATTGTTTCCGTTGCTTCAAATATAAATTTTTAAAAATGATAAACAAAATAAAATAAAATAAATAATATTTTTAAAATTATTTATAAAAATAAAAAACATTTATCAACCAAATAAACCCTTACCAACATTATGTTAATCGAAGTAAAATTAAATTCAAATCTCTTAAGGAAAGTTTTGGATTCTAACTTTATAAAAAAAAAAATTGTAACTAGAAGAAAATATTCTAGTAAAAATCACTAAATATAGTCAGTCATGTTTTTTACGGAGGGCAGTCATCAACAAATTCAATATATACTTTATACTTATAATATTAATAAAAAAAATTCCTTAATTTTTACCCCACCTTATTCATACATCACAATGATGACAAATTTCACTAAAAATGAGTGTACAATTAAAGAATATGATATATTTATAATTATTAATTAAACAATCGACAACTGAGATTCTAATAAAATGCATGTATATATTAATTACAAACTATGTTGTTAAAATTTCAACACATTTAGTTTGAGGAAACATTTTGAGTTTAATTACAAAATGACAACAACGGCACATTATCTTCACTTTGATTCCTATTTGTAGAAGTTTATACGTTAAAACAAAAACCAATAAAAGTTGTTTTCTTTGTCTCCAATACAATTTTTAAAACCAGAAATAAAAAATAAAAAAATAAAACATTTTTTCAAACCAAACGTCCCTTTAATTTTTCAACCAATGATTATAATTACACTTGTACCCTTTAAAGTCCATTCCCTTATTTCAGAAGAGCTAAATCCCACGTTGAAATGTAATATGTTATCAGTATAGTGAAAACCTAGCTAGCTAGTGTCTACTAATGTGCATACAACTTTGTAGAATTGTAAATATAGGAAATAAAAAAAGATTAAAAATGACATGATCCAGATTGCCTCTACCAAAATTTTGCCTCGTTGATAGAAGAAAGGAATGCTCATAAATTTGAGGAGTCCCAGCTAGCATAAACAGCACCAATTAATTTTTCATGCAATGTGACACCAGAGCATGCAAGTATGCCTCTATCAAGACCTTCTAAGTACATACCCTTTGAAAAGTCCAGAGGGCGCCCCCCAGCATCAGTTACCACACCACCAGCCTCTTCAACAATGACAACACCAGCAGCATGATCCCATATCTTCTCCTTGTACCCACATTTTGCAAATTTCATGAATATCTCTGCGTCGCCCCGGGCTATCGCCGCATATTTTACCATGCTGTGAACACGCCAGGGCTGTTTTCTGTAAAGGATTTTGAAACGGAAGAGAGATTCAATCCCAGCAATGGTGTTCAAAAGGGAAAAATTAGTTTAATAAATGTTATTCATGTTATTTTCCTGATAGAATTGAAGTTTCTTCTCGGTAATCTACATTGATATTTAATGGAATCTCTTATTATGCAAATTACCGAGGTGAAACTCTAATTATGATTGAAAAACAGTACCAACAACACCTATGGAATTGGATATAAGTTCTGTCCAAATTAAATGTCATAAGCTCAGATCTAAATCTGAAAGAAATTGAAAACAAGGAATTTCAGAGATTAGAAACTTGTATAGTTGTATTGAACCTTTTACCATAACACTTTTGTTAACAATGAATCCTTCTTAGTTCCTTTCTAGGAAATGCATTAAAGAATTGAACTTAAATCCCTCTATGTTAACTTATTATCATCATCAATTTACAAATTCAGTTATAACTTTCCAATGTTAGCAGTAAAAAAATTATATATCAAAGACAAACCAATTTCTATGATCAGTAGATATGCAAGTTTTCCAATAATTTTTTCTGCTCTTTATAATTCCCATTGAATTACAAAGAATTCCAAGGGAATTACAAAGAATTCCAATGTTCGACCCTTTTTATATTCTTTTCACTAACACTCTCTTTGAATAAACTTTTTCATAAGTACTTACAAGAAAAAAAAAAGATAAAAAGAATTTATCTTCTCTCATAAGTTAAAATCAACTTCAATACTTCAACTTCTATAGAAATTCTCTCATCTAACTTCTGTAAAAGCTGACATGCGTAAGTTAATTTTAATTTATTGAAGAAGTTTGATTCATTTTGCTTTTTTTCTTCTTCTTCTATATGTGCTTATACAAAAGTTTGCCTAAACCGGACTTAATTCTATTATTATATATAAAACTAACTAATTTCTGCCAGTAGTGGCCCTATTGTTAGTGTAGAAATGGTTACTGTCATGGCAGTAAATCCTAAACCTTTTAACACCACCCTTACGTTCTAATGCACTTATATGGAAGTACTTTCAATCAATTCATGAGTGAATTAGGTCCAAGTTTGTGACATTTCGATACAAAAAAGGGGAAATATTATACCTAAGTCCCACACTGTGAGCAAGTCCAGCTGTGAATGAATGGTTTGAGTTTGCCCTTTCCACCGGTTCGCAGAGAGTTGCCAATGCCGGATCATCAATCGAAGAAACATGAATAAGTCTAGCAGTGTTTGGCCATTCTAGCATTTTCTCTCCATCAACTAATGACTGCAACCATGCCTCACCACTGCCTCTTCTTGCATACAACACACATCCTTTTTCCCCGGCACCAGGAGTTGTTACAGATGTTTGTGGCAACGTTTGGTGATCCTGGTAACAATAATTAAGCCACTCTGTCTTTACTGGATAATTAGGACACCCCAGAACTCCAAGAACAACTTTTCCATCCTCAATCAGAGCTAGAGCAACGGCATACTGATCACCGCGTACAAATCCTAAAGTGCCATCAACAGGGTCAAGTACCCAATATCTTCCCCTGGGGCCTCCAGTCGAGTTGCAACGAGCAATGGCCTCAAGAACTTCAGATGTCCCTAGGGTTGTCTCCGGACTTTGAAGACCGTACTTAGATGCGAAAGCTAAAGACTCGTTGACAGTATTCACAACAGCTGCCAGTAAGCCGGCTGATTCATCCTTGGAGATGGTTTGTATGTCTTCTTCGGCAACAATTGACACGTTCTGAACCCCGAAAATTTCTGATAGTAACCAACTAATAGTTGCTTGAACACTATAGTCTTCTCATGCAGAGATATGAAATAACCAGTCAATTAACTGTGAGCAACATTTGCACCAGAAACAAAAATTTTGAGCACCACACATGAATGTGCAAGGAGAAAATGGAGCATACTACTAATAGTAGAGTAAAATATCCCCCATTTCTAATATGACTGAATTGTTTCAGTGCTATAGGAATATAAACAAGCAAGTTTAGTATGACTGCAAAATTGTGAAAACTAATAATATCTACGAGAGAAAGAAAAAGAGAAAAGTGGTGTTAGCTCTACTTTCTAGAAGCAAAAATGTTTAGTATGTTGGAGCTTGGATCTTGGATCTTGGGACTATCACTAATAACAAAAAAAGAAAGAACTCTCCACCCGTATGAAGTTCCATAAAACAGGTTTAACAATTTCTGGGTAGTCACAACTAGAAAATGACAAGTTGACATTAAAACATTGCTAAGCCATATGCCAATCAAAGTAAAATACCAAAAGCTTTAAAAGTTGATCAAGCTAACCTTATATTCTAAAATTTGAAATAAAAAACATTGAAACTTTCCAGCTGCAATGTAATATGATTTACACCAACTAGAAACCAACATCAAAAAGAGACATATACTGCCATGAAAACAATGTGGCACCATGAAATGAAGGGAAAGATACATCATGTCTGCAATATTTCCAGAGTTAAATTGTGAGCCACAGTCATCTTAATAGATTTCCCTTTGCAAAAGATTCACACCTTATTCTAACAACAACAAAAAAATCTCCTGACATTATATAATTGGCTAGGCCAACAGTGCAATCAGTTCATTTGAATGAACCAGTACAACTATCTGTGACAGTTTTTGAACTGCTGCCTTGAATTTCTTTCAAACAGAAAAAGTTTCTATGAAATTTCAATTTATCCCAAACATCTAGGTAGTTCCAACTACTGGTTGTATAACACCCAAAGTTAATTGCATCACAGATTCAATGGTTTGTTTCAACACAGATAGCATCCAAGATGAGTTATTTTGGGGGGTGATACAAGGTTTAACTTTTACTATAATAATTCTGTCCATATGTGAGTATGGACGGACTAATATATTTCTTTCTTCTGTACTAAAATGTTAGTGCACCATCCAATGGGGTAAGTGGGTAATCACACCAGAAACTTTACAACTAGGCCAGAAAGTTTATGTCAATTTACAAACAGCTTACGCATTTCTTACCATTTATGGTTATGAATCTGAGATCAAGGAAATCTAATCCTGCAAGAAGCATTATACAGATTTGGTGTAAACTTAAATTAGATATATACAAAAACATTGACATAATTTCAACCACCAGCCTAGATATATAACTAGTTTGCATCTGCGCCCACTAGATTTATATCTCATAATACAAATTATGTCACTGCTTAAAATTCTTGGTATTAAATAGCTCATTGATCTATAATCATTATTCATGAGTATTCACCTAACATAAGTTTTTGAGATAATTAATTCTTCACATAGTATCATAGCTTTTGATGTAACCCGGTGGGTTGACATAGTGGCTTAAGAGACTACTATGTTTACACGATTAAGGACAATCTATCTAGTGGGAGTACCTGTGTTCAATCCCCAATGTGTGCAAAAATTTCTTTGGGCCAACGGTAGCCACAGTCCGTGAAATGGGATTAGTCCTTGGCCCAATGAACCAGGAGAAACCCATGACAAAAAAAAAAAAAAAAAGCCTTTAATGTAGTTAGGAGTTTGATCCTTGCTGCCCTCATTCTTATAAATAAAAGTTGAATTTGAGTTTAAGGGAGGTAGGCTTATGCGTTGTCCAGCCTTCAAGTCTGAAGGGCTCTTTGAGAGGGGATGTGTTAAATATCAAACTAAACATGAGTTTTCATCTAACAGCTTAAGCTTTTGATATAGTTGGTCATCAATAAAGCTTAAGTTTCTCAACAACTTAAAAGTAAAAATTCACCAACACTTTGTTAAAGAAATGAATACTCAAGCTTCAATGAACAATGTACTTTTCTCCAACAAGTTGTTTTACATTTTATGGTTCCTTACCATGGTATTACCATCTACTTAGTTTTATAGAATTTATTACATTAGATGAACAAGTGAGTGCACAGTAGATGCAGAAATCACAAGTCTATAAGACACATATAATGCAATTATGAAGACACCATTGACAAAGAACTAGGATAGATGGAGAAATTATATTATAATGCAAAGATCAAATGAATGTATCAAATTATGGCCAAAAATAAATGTGGTACCAGATAATCTACTTAAGAGTTAACCTAGCACTTCAGTGTCCAGTCAGAGCTCCAAAACCAATACAGACTTCAGCAAAGAAAATAGAAAAGGAAAGAAAAATGAATGAAAATCTGCATGATATAATTTTAGAAAGTCTGTTTGATTCTCTTCTCACTTCATAGTTTTAAAAGCTGTTTTCTAAAACAATTTCACACTATTAAGTAATCAATGTCTTATCCAAAATCTATTAAGTTTAGAAAATTGTTTCCAGACCAAGTATTTTAAAAATCAAAAAACAGAAACAGCTAGAAGATGTTTCCTCATCTTCTTCTTATGTTTTCATCATGTTCAACATCTCCCTCAATTCCACACTCTGCTAGGTGACTTGCATCACCCTCCACCAACTGGCAGCGCAACCTTGTTTAGTTGCATTTTAGAACCTAAAAACATTTTTGAAAATAGAAACAAGCACACCCTCAGAATCACAATTCAAGCTGAATTAACCCCTAAAGATTTCAGTTTCACTACAAAAACAAAATACTTCAAGGGATTCATTTTCAAACTGGTCCAGCATAACACACTTCAATACTTTACAGGGCCAAGAGAAAATTTTGCCTACCCCATTTTTTTTTAAAACTCATGGGATAAATGCGAAGTATCCACCGTTAATAGCAATGACTAGTCTTTGGTGAAGACCGTAAGCTCACTAGACAATAGTATTCTATATTCTCCCCTCACATGATTTTTTCCATACCCAATACCAGGATTTGAACTTCTGACATTTTGATTAAGGGACACAAGTAGTTACACTTATGCCACCTACCGATGGTTTTTGTCTACCCTATACAAATCCTCAAGCTACATTACCTATTGAAGCTTCCAATTTCACTGGATTTAATTTTGATCCAAACTGGGTCATTCATTACTTTCCTCATTTGATTCAACACACAAAAACACCAATCTTCCCAGCAACTACCACATGATGATTCGAATGCACACTTTCCCACAACACCCCATAACCAAAAAAGATCAATTATGCAATTCACAACAACCCCATTATCAAGAAAACATTACTTGTCCCCATTAAAATTGAACAAAAATACCTGCAACGGTAACAGGAGAATCATCATCCTTGGACACAACATGATCATTGCTGGTGGCAAGGAGCCTCTCCTGCACCCTCCCGCATAGGGAACACGCCACGTGGACCACCCTAACGGCCACTTCCAATTCCTTGGCGTACTTATTCTCCTCACTCTCCATGGCCAAAACAAAAGCACCACTAACGAGCTTCGGTGCGGAATCAGAGGGATTCTCACGTGCCCACCTCGTCGAAAAGGGGGAAAAGGAAAGCGAGGCGCAAGGCTCCTACATGATGGGGCTCGGCTTTGCAAGGGACAATGGCATCGTTTCCCAAAGCAAAAAGTGAAAGCGAAACGTGGGGTTGCTCTTTCTCGGGAAAAAGATGAAACGAAACACCACCAAAGTGTAGTCTTGTGTTGTGTTGTGTTGTGTTGTGGTGCCTGGGATGTGGCTTCTCTGAATTGCACCCATGATAAAATATTGCGCAAATTATATGCACCTTGCGAACTTAATGTCTTTTCTTTATTTTGTCTCATGTATATCCACCTTTAACAAACTCTTGTATTATTATCGATATGATTTTAAAATAATTATTATAATAATTAACAAATTATATTATATATAGTTATTTATGATTATATTGTAAATGGTCAATGTATAATTTATTTATTTTTATATTTAATTATTTAATTCTTTTAGTATGTATTTTTTATAATAAATTATCAATAATTAAAAATAATTCTATATTTTTTTAGATGTCGTAAGTATTTACGAGAAACAATTTTTGTTTAAATTAGGTGAAACTATTATAAGTGACAATTTTTTTATGAGTATTTAGCATATATATATATATATTTAGGATTATGTTTGAATAAAATTTTTAAAAAATAAGAAGTTAAAATGAAATTATTTTTTTATAAACAAAAAATATCTTATAAATAAATTAAATTAATTTATTAGAGAATTTTATTTTATTTTTTTTATAAATACCTATAAAAAAAATTATGCAAGCATGACTTAGATTTGAACTAATTTTTTTTTCTCCTACAAATTTATCATAGCCTCATAGATCAATGACTAATCCTATTTCCTAATAGCAGTTGGTTAAAAAAAACTATACGCATTAAAAATCGAACACATGACTTAGACTTGAATTAAAAATTACTAATCAAACTAAAATAATACTGCATATTATAGTTAATTCACAGGTTTAATAATAAAAAAATTCTACATCACAATTTAAATTCTTTATTATAAATTTAAATACAATTTATATGGATTAATACAATGACATCAAATAAAAATGTACAACTCTCGATATTATAATCTCTTTATTTATAAATTGAGGGTTTTCTATGAAAATAAAAACAAGAATATGAGAAGCAATATCACTAAAATTCAAAAGATGTGAATATAATTTGTTTCGAAATATGTAGAATAAATTATAAAGTTGATAAAATCTTATCCAATAGATTTTTCAATCTAACAACTATTCACTCAGCAGTTTATTTTGACATCAAAGGCTGAAAACATTTAGGGGCAGAAGATGACATTCATGTACCCTTTGCAGTTGAGCAACTTGATCTTTGTGTCTACACGCCACGTCAGCGTTTGACTTGTATGAGATTATACTTGGGTCCTCGTCATGCTAGGAGACATAACATTCTTAATCAATACTTTTATATGTTCAACTCATAATAATAATTATTAATTTAAATGTTCTGTAGCTCCCTAACTAACTCGCATAAGTGACCTCAAAAATATGTTATTTTTCTTGTTTTTGAAAAAGGAAATATTGTACTAAACTAATTATTAAAGTTGCCGTGGTGACTAGTCGTCGTTTATCAAATTTTCATAGACAGTGTTGCTTATTTGAAAATGGTAACAGAGACTGAAGTATGGAATGCGACGTCAGCGCTGATGTGTGATACCATGGAGAATGATTGATAAAAAAAAAAAAAAAAGCGTTAGATATATAAATTATTGAATATAAATTATATTTCTAATGATTATTTTTTTTATAGGAATGAGATGAAAAATAATAGGAAAAACGGAGTAGAAATAGAAGAAAAATAAAAAATGAAGTACGCAGAGATTTTACTTTGATGGAGGGGTAAGGCCCCTCTTAACTTTTTTAAAATTTTAAAAATGTTGATATGTATAATATTTTAATACTAGTATGATTATTTTATTTGGAGTTTGGTTATAGAAATAATATATTTACGTATTTTTTATGAAATTTTTTTATTTCTCTTTTATAGTATTATTATAAAGATGGTGATATTTTTTTCTTTTTATAGACAAATATTTTGTCTCTCACATCATAGTTTTCACTCTGATGATATTGTATTCTCCCTTGTTTTAAAAATAGCACATAAATATGTTGTTCATATTTATAACAAAGGAGTAAAAAAATATTGATACAGAATGTATGAGTAGAATTAGTATAATCTACTTAAACTTTATACTAATATATAATTTAGATAATGAGATCATTCTCAATTGAATATTCTTAATATTATTTTTTATATGTATTTCACATGTTAGATAGGTAATTAGTTAAAAAAATCTTTCAATCATATCAAATTATTCTACTTTTATTTTTATTTGTATAATTGATATTTTATTTCTTTCAACTTTTTTTTTTTATCTTCATCATTAAATTGATTTTCAATAGTTTTTTTTTATTTAGTATATATTTTAGTCTTTACATATGTAGCACATTTTTAATTTGGTTCATATATATAAAAACTTATTAAATCAATCCTTATCCTTAAATGTACAAATATTACGGATTTTGTCTCTATCTTCATAAAGTTGTCTTTAATAGTTCTACATGGACCATTAACTCTCCTACACATTCTTAACTTGGTTTAAATATGTGTAACACATTTTTAATTTTGACTATATACTTAAAACACTATCAAATTAATCCCTAAATGTGAAATCATTACAGTTAAAATCAATCATTATACTACTAACATTACCAATTTGGTCTTTATTATCATAACATCATCTTTAATCGTCTCACATACATTGTTAACCCCCTCACATATGACCCCCTAGCTACTGCCACCTGCCTGAGGCAGATTAGGAAGCATGGGTCTGCCAATACTTGCTTTCCTAGCTTGCTTTTACCAACATTCCTTGTCCTTTTCTTTTTTAGGAAGGGACATTCAGCCTGCCCTTCCTCATATTCCTTGTCCTCTTCCTTTTTAAAGCTAGGGACGAAATTGGGTATCAACAAAGGTTGAAGGAATAAAGGATTGTTAATAGTTAAAATAACCTTATATTACTATATCTAGAAAAAGTCATGGTAGACTCCACCGAGATATGATGATATAAATTGACATCCACCCTACTTTGATTGTCTAGCATCCTGGGCATAACAAGTGGTTGTTGTACCTGTAAAAACATTTTGATGTCCAAGTTTAAGAGGTGTTATTTAGTGTTTAAGAGGTGTTATTTAGTGTTTAAGAGCATTAAGGAAATTAGGTTTACTTGTAGAGTGTACTCCTTTATATAATATATATTATTTTTAATTGTAGACATGTTTTCAGGAGTGAGCAAAGAATAAGTTGAGTCAAGTTTATCTTTATTCCTACCGGCTCGAAATTTTGAGCGGATATTTTATTCACACTCAAACGACTCAATCAAGATTCGAAAAATATGATACAGACTAGGTCAACCTAGCCTCTTAATATAATGTGTCAATCATAACATTATGTATAGTTAAATAATAACATAAAAGAAGTATAAAACTTAAATTAAGTATATTTTGTAAATATATTTTGAAATAAATAATATTATTATAAACATAATATTATATTATACAAAATGATATCTATTAAATAAAAAATTATTATTAATACACAATTATTGAAAAAATATTTTATAAGAAAATATAGGATATCAGATCAAGTATAGACGACAAGAAATATAATTCAAACCTGTCATCAAAATATATCAAGTCTAATTTCAAAGTCTTTATCTTATCGAAATTAATATAGGGTTGGGCCAAATTAATTAACTAGGTTGAAACATCATCACTCTTATTTTGAGATAATAAGTTAAGTTTGATTTTATTTTTGTTTTTGTTTAAATTTTTTTTTTTTGGGAGATATGATTATGATGAATCAATATTGACTCCCGATCCATGATGCACATGCTAATAGACATGTTCAAGATATATATTTGAATGGTTTACCCTATTAGATAAATAAGTATTATAATATACTGAAATGTGTATCCTTAACTTAAAGGATAATATTTATATTCAAAATATAAGTTATTCTCCCAACATGTATTTGTACTCGAAAGTTGGCCGTGTATGGATATACCGAGCAAGACTGGGAGAAACCAAGCAAGCCAAGGGGACTCTGATGAGCAATCAAGTGATATTGCAATGGCAATTGCATTTTGTTGTTTGTGTTAGCTAGGTCAAGATTAAGAAGGTAATATTAGAATAAAATAAAGAGAAAAATTATACAAAATATTAGAATCGAATGAAATGAATTTCGCAGCTTTTATTTTGTTTCACCATCTATTTTGTAATCTAAACAACGGATAATAACTTCATTTCTTTCCATCATTCTCCATCTTATTATTTTTTATTAATCCAAATATAGTTGTAGAGTCATGCATTTTAGTCCTTTAGATTTTAAAAATTATATGTTAATTCTTAATTTTTCAAAATGTTGTTTAGTTTAGCCTTTTATATTATATTTTTTTGTTGTCATTTTATATCAATAAAAGGACTAAGTAAATGTCATTTTATAAAGTTAGAAATTATGATTTTTAAAATTTGAAGAATTAAAATATTCAACCCAAACAATTTCAAAAAAATTAATATGAAAATTTACTTTTTTTTTTATTAAAACTTACTTTGTATAAGATCACATGTAACTCAATTTTTTTACATAGATCACAAATATTCTTTATGAGAGACAATCATGCTTGAGTCAAGTAAACTATTGTGATTGACAAAAGTTTTCTTTAAGTATTTAAAACAACTTCGTACTTAATACTTGAATTTGAAATTACCAATTAAGTTAAGTTGAAATAATTTTACTCTAATATATAACTTAGTTATATACATATTTTTTTGGTTGAATAAAAAATATGCATATAATCAAGTTAAAACATCTCAATGCATATCTAGTCAACATGTCTTGGGCAAGTGAGATAATGAACTTAATAAAGTGAGATAGTTAACTTAGTGAAGTGAGATAGTATACTTTAGATAATAAAATATAATAAAAAAACTATTGACTAAACAATCATGAGTTGATATTATAATCAAATTTTATATTTTATTATATATGTATTTGATTTTATTACAATTCTTAATAATTGATTTTTTTAATAAATGATTATAGTTGTGAGAAGAATAAACTACTTAGGATTTATTTAATTTATTTTTTTAGTTTTTATTTTAGAAATTATTTTCTAAAATATTTTCACTCTACTTAACAATCAATTTCTCATCCAAAAACTATTAAAATTTGAAAATTGTTTTTAAAATAAGTGTTTAAAAAACAAAAAAAAAAACAGAAACAATTGAAAAATATTTTCTCATATTCTTTTTTTGTTTTCTTCAAGAATTTTATTTAAGTGTTCAAAGATAAACTTTTAGAAATAAAAGTATGCTAAAAAAAAATAAACACATTTTTTCTGGTACGTTGTATCTACTCATTTTATCAATAACTTGTCTCTACCAAAAAAAAAATCTGGTTAAACCACCTTTAGTAAAGTCTATTTTCCTCCCTACTTTTAAATACACTTTAGATACACGCAAATTTAAAAAAAAAAAAAAGAAAGAAAACTACTTTTACAAGTAATAAACAATCAACGTCTTAATATTTTTTTTTTCTATCCATCTAATATGAGTGGGATTTGTGCGCCAACTCCTCCAAACCTTCTATTGTAAAATGTGACATATTCAGCTAGCGAAAACACAAACTCTAAAAAATCCTAAAAAATATATCCCTTACTTTTCAGTGAACCATATATATTAGAATTCACTCGTTTAAAATAATAGTATGAATTTATCATTAATTTAAAATTACAAGATATTTCATTACTTACAATTTGGCCATGAGAATGATTTTTTATAAGGAAAATCTTTATTATTATAAAATTATTGAAAGTAGTTAAAAGTTGCATTTTTGGGCCCGTATAGTTATTAGATTCCTATGTAGTCCATAACAAATATAGGCTTGCTTACAGTAACGCTTTTACGTAAGGCATTGGTTTCGACCTTTAAATAGAAAGCACTGGTTGTGGGCATCCAAACACAAACAGGTTTTATCTCATGATTATTATTATAAAGTGAATATGATTCTAAAGTATGTAAATAAGAATGTATTTATTTTTTGTTTGATTTGAAGTGTACTATGATCTTTATCTATTAAAGCTTAAAGGTAAATATACCTTTAGTTACTTACTTTAACATTATTTCATTTTAAAAGACTCTTTCTCCCAAATTTGTATACTTCTAATATAATTTTTTTTATTGTCTACATATATTTATCATAAGTGTAACATTTTTTAAACCTTTTTGGCAGTGGAACCCTGGGAAATGCACAAAATATGGATACTTAGTAAAAGGGATTATGCCTTAACTAATAATTAGATTATATTTTTTAATAAAATTATTTAAATTTTAATGTGTCTCCTACCATATACTATCTCCACGTCTTTCGGTGCTGAAAGAAAGGGATTTATACATATTTGATGAAACGCAAGATTTCATTTCGCAACCAAGAATGTCTACGAAAGCATGATCACAAATGTATTGGAGTGATGTGTTGGTAACAAGAAGCACACTCTTAAAATTAATGGAGAATACACTTTGAATTTTTTTTTATAAATATCACATTATCCCACAACCAAATTAAAATCAGTTTGAAGTTTACATAAAAAAATAATTAGAAGTTAGCAACTTTATTAATTGATTGAGAAATGTTTTAACACATTTTTTTATTATTGAATAAAATTTATATATATATATATAATTAAATGTGAGTGTTACCTTTATTTAATAATAAAATTTATATAGATTTAATTAAATGTGGATCTTACCTTTATTTAAGGAGTCCCATTTATTATTTAGTGGTATCTACAAAATTTTTGTCAAATATACCAAAGAAAAAAGTGTATTGAAGAATATATTTCCCTTTAATTAATTATATGAATATATGTATGTTGTTCAAATGCTTTGTAATTAAATTTTTAATAACCATAATCTAATAAATGCTTTTAATATGTTAGTAAATTTGTTATAATTAAGCATCAATTAACAGTAATTTATTTTGCTAATCTTTTCATAAGATAAAAGATTATATAAATCATTTGAAACTTCGGTCAAGTTACTTCCATAAAATTAACAAAATGAATAATAAGAAATGAATTTTAATAATTAACTTCTACATCATACAGACACGTGTATTTATATATATTAATTGGCTTATTCCATTTTTTTTTTTTGGAAAAGGAAGAATATAGAATGACGATGACAAAATAAAAGTTTAAGACTTTGTGCATGCTATTTAAAATTCCTACCATATATCTAGCTTACTCCTTTTTGTATTAACAGGTTATTGTATTATTTCTAATTTACTAATTGAATTCAATAACCCAGGTAAGCTTATGTTACATATTGCTTGCATTTTTCTTAAACATATATATTTTGAGAAGAGATAATAATACATTTTTCTAACATATTTTTTAACATATTTTACTTTTGGTTAAAATTTATTAAAAAAAAGAGAAACTCATTAAACAATAAGTGAGATTTAAAAAAGATTGTGATTTACAATCAATTCCGGTCAATAATAAAGTGTGATAAAAAGTATGTTGTGAGTATTTTTCACATTATTATTAATTAAAATTCATTAAAAAGTAAAAAAAATCAAGATAGATTTTAATCAATAGTTGAGAGTGTGTTTGAAAGAATATGTTATTTAATTTTATCCAATCTTTTTATTTTTTTTTTGTGTGCAATCTTATTTTGAAGACTTATCTTTTCTCGAGAAAAAAACAAAATGGTTTCCATGTCATTTCGGACAAGCTTCCTGCCTGGAGAATTATTGCATGAACACTAATGTGGGTGCTGATGACAAAGCAACGTACATGCACACGAATCACAATCGTCATATTTTTTAAGCTTTCAGAGCAAAGGAAAAGTTGTAACTGAATTGAAACGTATTATACCCACATGATTGTGCTATATTTTCTACCATATTAATTAGATATTTGACCATCACGCCAATGGAATTCTGATAGGAGTCTTAATCACGATTGTAAACTTTTCTTGTGTTATCTCAACTATTAATGATGCTCTCCTCTTATCATCAAGTGGATCTACCCATACCACACATTTATTATTCATGAACAGAGAATATACCGAGTATATGAATAAAGATTGAACATCACAACCATGAATGATGACTAATTAAACATGACAACTAGGTGATGGTGTTTTGGGGAATTTGCTTTTAAACATGGGAAGGAAGAGTTCAATTCAATTTTAGTAATTATTTTTTATTTTAATAATTTTTAAAATAAACATGTTTTGCACTGTGTCTTGGACTTGACATACGGTTCAAGATCTATCTCAACACTCACTAATCTTCCTACCACTTTATCTCTATATAAGGCATTCTATCTTTGAGGTTTGCTCTCCTTCTCTAACACTTTTTTACTTATCTTACACATTCATTGACTTGGAAGTAGTAGTATTTGTGTTTGTTTTGTAACTCTCATCACTTATTAGAAATTATTGTTATTCGTAGAAAAATATACTATTGACTTGGACGTTATAGTGTTTTGCAGTTCTCATCGTTTGTCAGAAGTTGTTGTTGTTCAACAAAAAAACATCCTATTACTTTACATGTACTCCATTGATAGATCATCAAAGAATCTTTCGAAACACAATGAAATTTATTCTATTTCTTAAACATATTCTCCAAGCAGTAAATCCCATCAAATAGTTAAATGATGTAGTAACTATGAGGAGGTTCGTGAGAAGTGATGAATCACATCCGTGAAGCGTGACCAAACACACAATTGGTAAGAAAGTCTTAGGAATAACTTCGAAAGTCGGAATGTTTGGAGCAAATGACGGCAAAACAATGAATGTAGAGAACTAATGCTCAAGAATGAGAGCTTAACATAGTTGAAGGAAATGTTCAATGACAACCTGGAAATCAACGAGCTTCAACTCAGAAAATTACAAAATTTAATTTCAAAAGCTTATGTATATATTATGTAAATATTTCAATTATTAAATTTATCGTAAAAAATATTTAAGATGTAGTTATTTATTTATAAATTATTAGTATATATTTATATCAATATAATGAATTACAATAATAAAAACTTGTGTGGCCATTAAAACTATTTTATTAATTACCTATTTAAAATCAGTTTTAATTGTAAATTTTTAAGGAATATTTTTATGTGAAAATCAATTTTCTAATATATATTATTCAAATAAAAATTGTTATTTTAAATTCATTTTTACTTAAAATTAAATAAATTTAATAAAATCACATTGATCTAAAATCAATTTTAGACACGCATACTCAGATACACTTCATTTCTAAAACTAAACGTGAATCCTCTGAAGCTTCACTGCACTAGATACACTAAAAAATCATATCTAACCATCCCTTCTATTAAAATGCTATATTTATTATTTTTATAAAATAAAATAAATATTATATTTTACAACAACACTTCTAATATTATGTTATTATACGTTATATTTCATAAAGTGAACACACAAAAGTAACATCATATTATTTAAATGTTTAAAATTAAAATGTTCAAATATCTTCCTTTCAATAAAACATTTTTTACACATAATTTTTATTTGATTTTATTTTTTATGAGACATTATATATCTCATCATATTACACTTTATATGACATATAGTCCGTGCATCAATATAACATCATGTTATTTAAATATTTAAAATTGAAATTGAAAATTTTAAATATCCTCCTTTCAATAAAACAATTTTGTTTATTTTTCATTTTCTTTGATCCTACTATTAATTTGATTTCGTTCATTTTTAGTAGACATTATCTCATTTGCGGTGATGCTTATATATATATATATATATATATATATATATATATATATATATATATATATATATATATATATATATATATATATATATATATATATATATATATATATATATATATATAAAATTCCTTTCTACTTTTTTAGTAATTAAATTCTTCTTTTCAGTTCTAATATACTTAAACTTAGTATTGTTGGGTTTTGCTCTTTTCATTTTCAAACACTCCTATTGAGTTTTATTTCAAATTTTTGGGTTGTGTTGATTATTTTTAGTCATGCCAAATGATTAAATTATACTCAAAATAAGACATAATTTTCTTCCTTACTTATGTTTTTTTTTAATTTTATTAAGGAAAATAAATATCATACTACAAAATTTTATGAAGAAACATAATATGAAATGTTTCAAATTACTAATTATTATATATTTTTAAAGTAATTGTATGTTGTAAGTAATAATATTACTCCTACAATTTACTTTCAAATAATTCATATTTATTTATAGCTACATATTTTTCATAAAAACATGTTTTTATATTATATATTTCGTTAAGTTTATTCTTTTTGTTAAAAATAAAAATATTACAATTTAAAACATTTTACATTTTTAATTCAATTTTATCATATAACGCACGAGTGCTATAAAATTTTATATTAAACTTTGGCATAAAAAGTAACATAATATATATTTTCAAATCAAAACTATTACACAGGCTCTTTTCTTTTCTTTTTTTTTTACTGTAGTATACAATAACTATCATTTTGCAAGGGTTTATTAGGACTTTACATGGGTTAATTAGGATTCACAGTATAAGTCTTATCAAAGAAACAATGATAAAGTAGGTTAACCCATCACAGCACGATAGGACACCTCATACTTGTATTGCAGTAAGGACAAATTTTAGCTACTGCTTTTTAAGTGTTTGAGGAGATATTTTTTAAAATAGTTATGCTAGATAAATTTTTTTATAAATATTTATAGAAGAAATTTTTTTATATATATAAATTAAAAATAAAATGTTAAAAAAATTAATATAAAAGAACTTCTTAAATTATTTTATAAAGAAACTAATTTTTTTTATTTTCTTATAAGTATTTTTTAAGTATTATTAATATTTTTAATTAAAATTAAATTTTTATTTTACTAATGTTGACATTAATAGTTAATTAAGATAAAAGAGTGAAGCTTTATTTAAATGTAGAAATTCACAAAATAAAAGTATAATTTTGAATTAAAAATATATATTATAAATATTTAACTAAAGTACTACAGCGAAATTTTATCCGTAGAGTAATAGACCATATGGAAGTCTCTATCTATCCTTTCCTCAAATTCTAAATGCTCCTTCTTTTCCCATCTTCTCATTTATATCAACTCATCTTCACCGTCCACGCGCTAATCATCCACCTTGCCTGAATCGAGTAGGTCTCCGGTGCCAATAACATGATCTATCATATCAACAATCTTCAACTAAATTACTAAAAAACTGGACTTCCATTTTTAATTATATATATGAAAATTAATTATTAAAAAAATAAAGACACACGTTACTTAGTCAAAAAAATTAATTATCTATTGTAAAAGATATTCATAGTAAAAAAAAAAAAAAAACAATCATTGATATACCCATTGCGATCCCAACATGTGTCCAATCTATTCAATTCGGTAGCGACACGCGTCACTCATCAAACGGCCCATACCCTGCCATACAGTTGACCTCGTAACGAACCTCACTCCCACGTTCCCTCTATAAAATCTTGAAAGCGCCCAATTCCTAAATCATAAACCATTGATTAATAATTCTTTGGAGCAACAACGCGGGAGAAAACACGGTTTGCTTTTATCTTTCTCCAATTCATAATCAAAACGCAAGAGGTTCAGTTCCTCGGAGCAACAGCGTTGGAGGGTGGAGACCATGGTTTGTTTTTGTTTTCTCGTGGATCAGACAAAGAAAGTGAAGCGGAGCAAGCCCGTGGCAGGGTCGTGCTCGCGGTGCGGCAGCGGTGCCAGCGTGGCAGACATGATTACTCAAACCAGATTTTGTTACGTTCCTTTCTATTGGAAATCTTGGAAGGCTATTATGTGCACTTACTGTGGAGCTATGCTCAAGTCCTATAGATGAGAATTTAATTCCAAATCAGATCGATATATCATATACATTTTTTTCTTATAAAAAAATGTATAGGATTTTTTTTTTATCTATTCTAGAGTCTTTGATTATTCACTAAAATATCAAAGTATCTTGATAGAGTTTGATATTTTAGACTAACTATCAGATTAATCTTTATCCAAACTAAGTTTTATTTATTTATTTTCTTTCTCTTGGATGTATATAATACATATCTAAATTGAGGGTTCTGGATACGTGCTATGTAGAATTGTTAATATTGGAACGAAATATTGAAGGTTTTTTTTTCCTATTTTTGGTGTGGTGTCTGACTCGATTAGTTCTATTATTTTTTTTATATGCAAAGTCTTTGATTAATTCTTCCAATCTATCTATAGGATATCTTCTTGAGGTGAGTGAGGATTGTTAAATCAATTGTGATTAGATAGCAACTCATGGTTTGTTTTTGTGCCTCTAAAGAAAACAAAGAAAATCAATTAAATTTGTCATTTTTAGATAATTCATACATCATAATTTTCTTAGTTATCTTGTCACTTGCATTCTTAATTATTTTGAGTCCTAAGAGCCATCTCCGGTCCCATGTTTTAGTACGGAGTACTTGTGAAAATGTCCTGGGACACAGCTGTTGGGAAAGTTTAACAAGAATTTATGTGCAAACAGTTGAAACAAATGTATTAGTAAGTTATTTTCAGCGAACCTTGGATATTCTTTGTACCAGCATCGAACCTAAAAAATGTTTTGACCTGCTAATATATTAGAATTTTATTTTTTATAATTATTAAAATATAAATTATTTATTCTAATAATTAAATAATTAAAATTATATATTTAATTAAAATATAATATAATATTTAATTTTTCTTATTTTTAATTTTTATATATTGTTTAAATTAAAATGTCATTAGTAAATTAATATATGATTTATTTAAAATATATAATAATTTTAAAACAGGTTTCCTGAATATGATAAAATTCGACATAAATTAAGTCCGATTTAATTTTTTTTATTCCCGTCTTTATAAACCCAAACCCGCTCTACGTTTTATAGAAGCAAGAATAGTTAAACTCACTCCTTACCCACTCCATTCTCATGTCTAATTGAAATGTAGAAACAAAACTTTTTAAGCTTTTATATAGAAGTCCAAAGACAATCTTACTCGTTCCTCTTGGTTTTCAAGTCATAGTTAACTTTAATTGTTTATAAAAGTAACTTTTTTTAATTAAAAAAATAGACTCCAATAAGTTTTTATTAGTTTTAATGGAGGCTGTGAGTGAGGGAGAGAAAAGGAGATGGAGAAAACAAAATAGGAAAAGAAAAGCAAAATATTTTTTATATAATTAAAGTATGACAAATTGTGTTGTTTACTTTAATTTTGAAAGAATATTTTTAAAATCCGTGTTTATCAAAAAATAAAAAGTTATATGTAATATACAAATAATTGTATAGGGTATTAAATTTTAAATTTAAATAATATAAAAATAAAAGTATATTACAAAATCTAATACTTTGTAAACTTTTAAAGATTTCTTTAAGAGAGTTTTGTAAAGTTTAAAAATTTCTTAAGAGAGTTTTGTAAAAACTACAAAAAGAACTTTTATCGATATGTTTAAAATTCTAATTATTTATTAATTATATCAATTTATCAGTGTGTTCAATTGTTGTCAATATTAATATTCATTCGTACTAATTAACATAGATTGCATTAAAGGAAAGTAAACCAAACAAATATCAAAGAATTCTACTATAAGAAGTAGTGAGCCCTTAGGATAAATACACACTAATATTTGTGAACACTTTGATGTTCCATCTTGGAGCAATGAAAAATATTTTATCAGTTTTATTGATAACTTTTCACATTATTGTTTGCATGAAAAGTCTCAACTAGTGGATGTCCTAAAGGTATTCATTGATGAGGTAGAAAGGCAATTAGATAGAAAAGTGAAAGTTGTAATGTCTGATAGAGGTGATGAATTTTATGGAAAATTTAATGAGGGTGGACAATGTCCAAGTCCATTTACAAAGTTCCTTGAAAATCTAGGCATATGTGCACAATATACTATGCTTGGCACACCACAACAAAACGATGTGGCTGAAAGGAGAAATCGTACTTTAATGTATATGCTTAGGTTTATGCTAAATTATAGTACTATACCTCTATCTTTGTGGATGCATGCATTGAAGGTTGTTGTGTATCTACTAAATAAGGTTTCCAATAAGGTAGTTCCTAAGACTCCTTATGAATTGTGTACTGGAAGGAAATGTAGTTTGAGGAATCTCCATGTTTTGGGTTATCCGAGTAAAGGTGTACAATCCACGTGAAAAGAAGTTTGATGCAAGAACCATTAGTGGTTTCTTCATTGACTATCCTGAAAAGTGTAACGATTACATATTCTATTGTCCTAACCATGGCACGAGAATAGTTGAGTGTGGTAATTCCCGGTTCATTGAGAATTGCCAGTTTAGTGGGAGTAAGAAATCACAAAAGGTGGATATTATTGAGACTTGTGGTGAATCTTTTTCACCTAAAGTCTCTTCTCAAGATGTTGTCTCAAGATGTTGTTTCGCTGGTTGTATTACAGTTAAGCAATACTCAAAAACAATAGAGTAATATTCAAAACGCACAAGATAAACATACAGTTAATGAACCAATTGACAACGTGCAAGTCACAAATGAACAAGTGATAGAAGATGAGAAAGAAATAGCACCAAGAAGGTCTTAAAGGAAAAAAGACCAGCTATTTCAAGTGATTATGTTGTGTATTAACTTGAACATGAATGTGAGTTGAGCATTGATGAAGGTCTAGTCTCTTTCATACATGTCATGAAAAGTGACAATTATGAAAAGTGACTCAATGCTATGAAAAAAAAGTTGAAATCAATGGATGATAATAAAGTTTAAGATCTATTTGATTTGCCTAAAGGTTCTGAGTTGCTTGTAAATGGGTCTTTAAGACCAAACGTGACTCAAAAGGCAATATTGAAAGGTATAAAGCTAGACTCATTGCCAAAGGTTTCATTCAAAAGGATGGCATTGACTACAAAGAGACCTTCTCTTTAGTTTCTAAGAAGGACCCTTTGAGGATTGTGTTGGCTTTGATAGCTCATTATGATTTAGCGCTTCACCAAATGGATGTAAAGACCACATTTATGAATGGTGACTTAGAGGAAAAAGTTTATATGGACCAACCTAAAGGGTTTGTTTATACAGGAAATGAAATTTTGGTGTGTAAATTAAAGAAATCAATATATGGACTAAAATAGGCTTCTAGACAATTGTATCTTAAGTTCAATGATACCATTATGTCATATGGTTTTGTAGAGAACATTGTTGACTAGTGAATCTACATGAAGATCAGTGAGAGTAGATTTGTAATTTTAGTCCTATATGTTGATGATATTTTGTTGCTTCTAATGATATTGCTATGTTACATGATGTAAAGAGTTTCTCTCTAGTAACTTTGAAATGAAAGATATGGGTGAGACATCCTATGTGATAGGAATAGAAATATTCAATGATAGATCACAAAGACTGTTGGGGTTGTCTCAAAAAGAATATATCAATAAGGTATTAAAGAGATTCAGAATGAACAAGTGCTCTGTAAGGATTGTTCCAATTAAAAAATGGGACAGGTTTAGCTAAATGTAATGTCCTAGAAATGACTTGGAATGAAAAGAGATGAAGTTTATCCCATATGCATCAATGGTTCAAAGCTTGATTTGTGCCTAAACATGTAGTTGACCGAATATTAGCTTTATCGTTGGAATGTTAGGCAGATATCAAAACAATCCTAGAATAGACCATTGGAAAGCTGCTAAAAAGGTTTTTAAGTATTTACAAGGCACAAAATATTACATGCTCATATATAGTATATTAGATCACCTTAAAGTGATTGGATACTTAGATTCAAACTATGATGGATGCATGGACTCAAGAAAATCCACATTTGAATACATCTTTCTTTTAGTTGGAGGGGCGGTATCATGGAAGAGTGCAAAACAATCTACGATTGTCACTTTTACCACAAAGGTTGAGTTTGTGGCGTGTTTTGAGACTACAATTCAAGCATTGTGGTTGTAGAATTTTACTTCACGGTTTGGTATTGTCGACAATATACCTAAACCACTAAGGATTTATTATGATAATTTTGTAGCTATTTTTTTCTCTATACGAAAAGGCAAAGCACATGGATTTGAAGTATTTGCTAATTAAAGAAAAAGTGCAGAAACAAATAGTATCAATTGAGCATATTGATACAAATTTGATATTAATGGATTCGTTATCTAAAGGTTTACCACCCAAGACATTCATTAGCCATGTCGAAAGGATGAGTATTAAGTCCTTGTTAATGATGTAGCATGATGTTATACACATGCATTTAAGATTTAATGTTCGTATTGTATGACACTTGTGAATTCAATTATAGTTATGTTTTCGTTTTATTAATACATTATACATTATTGTTTTAGTGAAATGGCAGGATGTGTATTTGAAAATATACATATCGTGGTGTTGATTAAAGTTATTTAAGTTGAATGATTTATGATACATGGAAGGAACCAAGTTGTAGGATAGCTTGCGACTGCCATAATCCAATCATTTTAATTCAATTAAGGATGGTGATTTGATAATTTCTTCGTATGGTGTGTACTTATAGTTTAATGTTGAATCTCCAAGTCATCACATAAATAAGTGGGAGAATGCTAGATTATTTTTAATTTGATATTGATTCATGTAATTTACATAATAAATTTAATGAAAGTGTGCCTAATGTGATCGTTACAAAAGGTTACAAGGGAGTTGGTTCCCACTATAGACATCCTCTCTTTCAAATAATTTTTACATTCTTTGTAAACAAACAAAAAAAAAAGAAAATTCACGTAGATGTTATCAAAGAATTATTATCGGAAAGGCCAAAAAAACATAGAACGCTTCATACCATCAAAAGTGTTATTAAAGAGAGTAAGAGAAGAGAAAAATGTTCCAAGAAATACACAAAGAATGCTAAAGAAAATTACAATATGAATCTAGGTAAGTTCCCAAAACTTTCATAGCAATTACTAAGATCTCTAGAATGTAATTTCTTATATGTTGGATCCTAGAAAATTATATATATCAGTAGAATTTTGTTTAAAGTCTACTCAAGGACTTCTCCCATGTAGCTGACCATGGTTTATCGATGATTACCCCCAATGACCCATAAAATATCAACCTTGATTTCAAATTGGTCCTTTGCTTGAATGTAGGTCATTTGTATGTCATGGAACAAAGGAGAGAAGAATCATATCCATGTCTATACCCTTTAAATTTTGTGAGGAATTATTCATATTCGAGTTTAAACTCATTAAGCAAGTAATTTTCTTATTTATTATGAGTAATTTTTATGGGTAGCTATCAAATCCATCATCCATTACCATTCCTAATCCATGTATAAGACTATAGCTAGAAAAAAAAACAACAATCTTTGATAATATAACTTAATAGAAAAAAAAAACAATATTTGAGAATATAACTTGATAGAAATGTTTGAAAAAAGGATTTTTTTCAATCACATAATTTGGACTCCTAGAATATGACGTCTTTGGGGCTTTATATCACTAAACTGGTCATTATAAAAGATAAAAATAGGTGAAATTTTTTTAAGCAACTAATTCAGTGACAAATAACTTTTAATCACTACCTATTATCATGTCCATATAATACTCGCTCAATGCATCTTTGCCGGTTAGAAAATTTCCCAAGCTTAGGGAAGGTGCTAAACATGCCTTAACGACTCCAATGACAAAAGAGGAAGTTAGCACCTCACGACGTCCATCCTAATACAATTACCTTAATTAAATGCTTAAAATTTATTATGACTTATATTTTTTTTTTCTTCAAATGTTGTGGATGGAAGAGGATAGATATATTTTTTTGGGTTTTTAAACTTGACAATAGTTGTTTCTTTTTCCTACGTATCTCCTAGTACAATGAAAATTTTAAAGTTTATGTAGTTTTGACATGAGGTTTAAGAGAGATGACTCAGGCAACGATTAGATGTTGTTTGACTAACAACTAAACAACTGGCGGAGAGTCATTTGGTCAAGAGCGAAGTAGTCGAGTAGATGTCGGTTGACCGATAATAGAAATAACCGACTCAAGATCATTTGACTGACTAAAACATAGCCAACTAGGCATTGGCTTGGAATAAATGAAATGACCGACTAGGTGTCAGCTCGCCTAGATAGTGGACAATGTGGTGACTGGTCGACTATAATTGCGAAAAGGAAAGGGGAAAGGAGGAGAGCCATCTGCCAACCCTCCCTAAGGACAGTTCCATAAATTACATGGCAAATCTATAGTGACAGCTACTTCTGTATGCAAGAAGGCCGAACAAATAATGACTTACACGGACGTGAGGTCTTTCGTTGTTGCAGAGGTTCTCCCTCCTCTGCTGATTTGTTCTATTCTTTTCGTGTTAGGACAAACGTCGTATCCTCTTCTCCTTATGGTTTACGTTATCCAAGCTACCGGCTTAAAAATTTTTGCCGAGTTTCTCCTCCACCTTTTTTCGTCCTTTCACTTCAAGTCATCGTCCCTTTTTATAGGCCAACTCTCTCTCCCATATCTTTTAGGAAAATCTCTTCCAATAATGTCCTGAGGACTTTTACCTCCGACAGTTGGGACAAAATTACCTCTATAATGTTTGTGCCTTCGAGAAACACAACTATCGAAAGAACAAGACATTCGATATGTCTTTTCAGAATAGCAAAAAGACACAATAATTATCGACAATCACTTCAACAGATTTGAAATCATTTAAGAGGAGGAAGAAGCTTCCTACACACTTCATTCTCCCTAGGGTTACCACCCCTTTTTCTCTCTTTTATTTATTTTTTAAATATTTTAATAAATAAATTTTAAAAGGAGGATAAATCCGAGTATCCACGTTTATACATTTTTAATTTTCTCAAGGTCAGTTGCATTGAAAGGACGGCATTAATTTGTTAGTAGATTCATGCTATCAAACGTCTTATACGATGTCAAATCTCTTACCTCAAAAAGAAGTTAATTTAACGTTTTTAAACATTTCAAAAAGTGTCCAACTGTAAGAGCTGTATTATTAATAACATATACATTTCGTACGCCAGGTTTTGTTTTTAGTCAACTAGAACAATAGTGGTCGGAATGAATGACAACTAAGCTACTTAATTTCTTTTTAATAATTATATTATAAGAGAAAAATATCTATTAATTTTATTGATAAGTAATCTTTAATAGCAAATCTAACTTACCATTTCTAATGTTGTCTTCTTCTCAATATTTTTTTTCATTGACAAAAGTTGAACCTAAGACTTTGACTCAATATTCCGTGACATATTGAGCTAATATTGAAGCTAACTAACTTTGAAATAGAACTATCATGTTTTTTAATTTGAATTTAATTGGGGACGGTGGGAGTCATGTAAATGTACATGCATGCTGGAAATCTGGAAATTAAGTTATGCCCAATAAATGGTTACTACCTTTTGAAAATTATATATGGTTTTCAGATTTTTTTTATTCGATATAATTTTCAGTTTGAATTTGCCGACCTAAGAAATCATGCAAAATTACAAATTAATGTGGTATACTGTAAGATGTTTTTAGCTCAAACAAGGATATAAAAATAGAAAAAAAAATTAGAAATATCAAAATTTCTACTGAAAACACTTCTCCGGCCTTTTATCTTTTGTTTGACGTTTTAATATTTATTATTTTAATTTGATTATTGCTTTACAATTTCAATGAATAATTAAGAAAGTTTTAATTTCATTCTCAACAATGAATTAATCTATATTTTTCAAATGTATATTTTTTTTAATATAAATTAATATGAGAGTTATAAGAAATATAATAAAAAAAGTCTTAAGGCATGGCCATGTGGAAATGAAGGCATGCGCAATAAATGTTTGGAATGACCAATGCCAAAAACTGGACAGTGGAATTGACACAAGGAAGATGAATTGGATGGGATGCATTCACACACGCATCAATGTATCATGAATCATGACTCATGACTCATGACTCAACATGATGGGCATCATTGAAATGGAATTACTTTATTTTTTATTTATTTAAAGGAGAACATGCATTGTACATAAAACTATGTAGAGTTATAATTAAGAAATAATAATAATTCCTGCACTAATAGCGTAAAATGTAAATTTTTATTCTTATCTAATCGCATACTAGTAACATTTATAATAACTATCTTTTAAGATATTAAAAATAATTTTTAATTAAAATAGTATAAAATAATTTACATTAATAATGCATACTTATTTTTTTATATAATTAAACGCTTAAAAAACGTTATTCATACTTTTTTACAAATGCTAATCAATATTTTAATTAAGAAATTACAAATGAAAATTATTAAAAATTATTAATATGATTCACTGTGATTTTTAATGTATTTCTAATACGATTTACAAAAAAAATATTATTAACTTTTTAATTAGTCCTTTTAAGATATTGGTCAGCAAGATCATGTAATTTTTATGATTAGTGTATTTTTCAAAAAGTGGATATATTAACTAATTAATATTTTAAAAATAATTAATAACAAAAAATTTGTTAAAGAATATTTAAAAGTAAGGTGTTTATTAATATTTTTATATAATTATAAAATAAAAGTTAATAAACAAATTATAATAAAGTACGTGTATATATATATATATATATATATATATATATATATATATATATATATATATATATATATATATATATATATATATATATATATATATATATATATATAATTTGACAAATTGTACTTCTTTAATTAATCTATATCTTTTGTCAAAAAATTAAAACTGAACTTTCTAAGAAAAAAAAAAGGTCCTAATTGGAATTTGGACCTAAATAATTTATAAACATGTTCAAAGTCCTTAAAACACTTTAAAACTTCGAATTGGGCTTATATTGTAGTATGTATCTTTTATTAGTTTGGACATGTTAAATCTTGATACAGAGTGATATTTCATTTTTTTTTTCTTTTTATAGGGTCCAAAGAGTACATTTTTTTCCATCGAGGATATCTCCAACAGTCGAGTCCGACACTAATTCTTTTCAAACATAGACATCACTTAAGTAGGTTTGGCTTCTCTGAATACATATGCTTAAATAATCTAAATATCTATTGATTGTCCAAAGAGTAACATCTAATGACCATAAAAAAGAGCAAAAGAGTAAATCTAATTACTGATTAGGCAAATTGTTTGCCCTACATAATTTAATAAACATATCGTTGGCTAAAAATAAGAGAAAAAATAATGTTTTTAATCCTTGTACTTTCGATTCCTGTACTGGCAAATTGATGTATTTAGGTGAATTTAGTCTCTATCTACATCACAAACAAAGTTAACTTGTTGTTTGGTACAGAACAAATTCACCCATTTTTTTTAAGTATAAGGACCAAAACATCAATTTAAAAATATAAGGATTAAGACCACGTTTAACTGAAAATATAAATACTAAAACACATTTTTCCAAATAAAAAATGTCCTTTTGTGTTTTCTGGTCATCAATGTATGAACATGTTCAAAGTCCTTAAAAATGTTTAAATTAGGCTTATACTATTATATGATTTTATTCGTTTGGACATGTTTAGTCTCGGTCCAGTGTGATATCTAATACATTTTCTTCTTTTTTTTGTTAAAAACATTCACATTTAATGCTTAAATACATTTTACTTTTGGCCCAAAAGTTAAAATCGTTTGAAGCAATGTTTAGGTTCGGGCTGGAACTATGGGCCTGATATCAAACCCAATGCACGTTATCTCGAGAAGCTAATGATATTATGAAAATGCTGGTAAGCTGGTTATTGCGTGTATGTTATTATATTTTAGAATTTTGTTTTTTTACGATTGCATTTTAAAATTTTGATTTGATTTATTATTTAAGTTAATCGTGTTAAAAAATTCCTGTAGAAATATTATAGGTTTAATTACTCATTTAGTTTGATATCTGTATTTAGAAACATTTTAATCTATATACATGTATTTTCTATATATTTTAGTCTTTGTCCTTAAGTGTGTTTTAATTATGTTAAGTAAAACCATCACAAAATAATATATATATATATATATATACTACAAATTTTTTAACAGTTATTAAAATTTTCAAAACTTAATCTCAAAAAAAATTTTAAAAAAAATCATGAATATTGTAACAGCTTTACACTACCAAAAAATTTGTAATGATTTTACATCATTGGTTTTTATTTTTTGTGGCAATTTACATGTATAAATATAGAAATTAAAACATAAAGATAATACAAATATAAGGATTAAATGAGTAACTAAATCAAAATTATATAAAGGCAAAGTTTATAAACTATTAATAAAAAAATATGTGTAATTATTAAAAAGAATATAAGTTCTCTCTCACATTAGATCTAAAAGAGTTGAATCTAAATCTTTAATAAAAAAAAAAATTGAATCTAAATGGTAAGAGTTTGTCTTAAAATTTTATGGTAAAATATTTTTTAAAAATTATTTCTTTGAATATTATATAATTCACTCTTCTAAATGTAATCATAACAATATTTTGAACGTATTGAGACCTACTTAAATGTTATTAAATAATAACTTATTATCAAGTTTAAGTAAACGTATATGATTTATATTTGAATATAAGAATTTTTTGTTAATGAGTTATCTGGAAGAAGTCTGCTGTAACTAGCCGCTTAACCTGAGAACTTATGCTGGGAACCAATATTCTTTTAAACTATTTTTTTTTCTATAAAAAGATAATAACTATTTAGTATAAATAATAATAATAATTTCAAAACACGTGCCCATTTTTTTATCTTTAATATGTGAAAAAACCAACAACGTGTTACTTCTGTTATAACAAGAGAGGATGAAATCCAAATGTAGTTCCTAATATCTGGGCACATATCATAGCATGTCTGGGCACACATTCAATATACTCTAATATATTCTTTCATTGCAACAGAAAAAAAAAAAAAAAAGAAGTCTACATTTGCAAGTTTTTGTCACTTAATTACGTTGACAGTTAAAATCACAGTATAGTGGGGACTAATTAAAGGTATGTTTGATTTCAATTCTTGAAAATTATTTTCTATTTTAAAATTAATAAAAAAATCATTTGATGAGAGTATTTTTTTTAAATGATTTCTAAACGTAATTTTTTTGTTTTTAAAGTAAAAAACTCCTTTTGAGTTATTTCGGCTTTCTATTTTCAATTTTTTGATACTCATATTTTTCTTTGCTTTTACAAGTTATTGATTAATTGTATTAATTTGTTGAATTTAGTTAATTAATTGTGATAGTTAGTTAATATTAGTTAGTGTAATTTTTTCTTATATCTTTCATCTTTTATCAATCAACTTATTAGAGTGTATTTATATCAATCAACTTATTAGAGTGTATTTATATGATTTTTTATTACTCTATTATGAGCTCTAATGTATGGTCTCAATTTATTGGTATCATATGTTTTTTTTTTTCAATCTATCTCTTATAAAATGTCTGATAGGCTAGACTAGTGTTATATTTTTCCTTCATTTGTCTCTTCTCACATGTATGATACTTGCATTATGGAATCTTCTTTCTCCATCCTTTCTATCTAAAAGTTAGTTTTTTTTTAATAAAAAATGACTTTAAAATAGTTTTTGAAAATTAAAAAACAAAAACTGAATCAATTACACCATGAGATTTTAAGTGGACCTATCCTATTATTGTTTTTATATTTTTCATATTTTTGTAGTTTTTATTTTTATTATATTTTACTTTTTTATTTGGTTTATTTAACTTATTCTAAATTTTAAGTCTTTTTCATCATTTTATTTTTGTTTCTACCATTTTGCAGCAACTTATGACTTTTTCCAAACAAGAATTAACCCACCGAATATTCAACATTTTTATTTGTTGAATCTACAATGATAGGTTCGGTTCGGTAGTGAGAAAATTTGGATTATTTATACGTACTTTTAGACTCATACTTTATGGCCACCTTTCTAAAAAAAAGTGTCTTAATTTTCTAAGAAATAGGCTTAAAAGAGTATGAGACTAAGAGTCGATATTAAAATTAAAACAAAACACTAATTTATAACAATTAAAAAATATGATACCATTGTTAAGGTGTCAAACATCATTTAATTTTGACGAATGTGTTTAGAAACAACAAAATCTATCACCCAATTTAATTTATCAATCTTCTCAAAATTGTTACTAAGAATACATCATATCCTAAATAGCTTAAGAATGATCAATATCTTAAGATTCATATTAAAATAATTTTTAATCGTTTAAAAATATAAAACTTATACACTATTAATCAATTCAATTAAACATTTAAACTCATGTTTACTACTACTAAAGTAATATATACAAGATTTTTGAAATATTGAAGATGGGTGCGTTTGAAATTTTAACCGTTGACAACCCAAATCCAATCAAATGCGACGTAAGAAGGAAGGAAAATGACAGAGTGGACAACAGGAATGACGTCAACCACGTGGCATCGGAAAGACATTGGCGTTACATAATATGCGTGACAGACAGTGATGCACCCAACTTCAGCAAAACACTCCCAAACACAAGTCTTTCATGCAAACATGATTGTTAGCAAATTTATAGGAGTCTTGTCGCTACACGTAAATATAAATATTTGCCTTTTTCTGCCCTCACAATTCACATGTCACTTATCACATATTCATTATTCATACCATCATCATTACACAAATTTATTTCCTAGTGTTTATTTTATACTCTATTTTCATGTACATCAAATGTAGGAAACTTCTGTTACTTCTGTAAGTTATCAATGTTATAAGCATGGAATTTTATTAATTTAAAAATATATTAATTAATTAATCAATAAATTAATAACTTATCAGTTTAAAGAGTTTTTTTTTCAATTCAGTAAATACAAATTTAATGCAAGATATTAGGAGATTATGAAACGGGGCATTTTTTTTATTAAGAAAAATTAATGTTTTAAATGCTATGATCAATCATTCAATTACAGATTGAACAATGAATATTTAATAAAAGATAATAGCACGTTATTCTTAATACTTAAAAATTCATTCTTGAAATGAAACATTCTCGAAGTACTTAAGGCTATATTTTATGTAAGTAGCTACTAAGTTAGTTGAAGCTTAAAGTTATTTGATAACTAAACAGTTGGTCAATAGTTTAAAGTATTAGCTGAAAATTGTTAATTTAATTTGTTAAATTATATGTGCATAGTAAAATTATATGCTAAATTACTTAATATATATAAAATGATGAAAATAAATATTTTTATTAAATTTGAATTCTTATCATTTTTAATTATATTTTTTAGTTTCAATTATTTCATTTTTTGTATTATGTATTCTATGGTTAATTTTATATTATACCTTAAAAGTCATATCAATGGTGATTTATCATTAAATGATATAAAATTTTATTATACTATCCATGCTTGACGAATTGGGTGTCGTTGTCCGTCACCACCGAGTTGGGGATTCCGCATCGACATATGATGTTTCGTCACATGAAATTTTAAACTTTCTGAGTAGTGATATTAGCCAGGGGCTCGACCTCGATCCATTTCATGAAGTAGTCTACACCAATGAGGGAACTATTTGAGGATATCCATGCCCCACGTCGAGAAAGGTCATGGTGCGATAACATACTATAGTTCTTTGGTAGGGGAACGGTCGATAGGGTCATGGGCTTGACATTCCCCGTAGTTATGGACATAAAGTCGGCAATCCTCCCTCATCGTTGACCAGTAGTAGCCAACTCTGAGTACATGTGCTACCATGGTTCGGCCCCCGAGTGGAATCTACAGATGTCTTCATGGATCTCATTCAAGACGTATTCTGTTGAGTCTTTGTTAAGCATTTAAAGAGAGGGGTGGAGATTCCTCTTTTGTATAGGTGATCGGCCTCAATGATGTATCGGTTGAATGTAAGACGTACTTTGGCTATCACGGCCTCGTCCTCGGGGGAGGCATCGTAGTGCAAGTCCGAATGAGGGTCATCTACTCTCGATTCTCGATCTCGACATGTAGAACCTCAGGTTTGTCCACTATTGGCGACGGTAAGACCCTATGGAGAACGGTGTGCCGATGAGGGGTTTTCATTATGGCGCAAGGGTATTGACACGGGAGTTACTGATGCAGGGGACATGTTGGACTTTGCACTTGCAATACCTTTGGAGCATAGTTTGGGGCTGATGGTAGCACCTTAGGAGCAAGTATGTCCCCTTGATGTACTTGACCATCAATTGAGAGTCAGTGTGACAGTGCACTAGTCATGCTCTAACCTCTTAAGCCAAGTAGAGTCCCACGATGAGGGCCTCATACTCAACCCGGTTATTAGAGGCTTTAAAATCAAATTTGAGCGAGTGTTCCAAAGTGATGCCTACGAGGCCTTCAAGGATGATCTTGGTACCTCCACCCTTTGGGTTGGATGAGCCATCAATGTACAAGGTCCACCATGGGTCTCCCACAAGTGTCGACATAATCTTGACTAGGAAGTTGACTAGTGCTTGGGTCTTGATGGCTCTTCTTGGCTCAAACTTGAGGGCGAACTCAGACAGTTCCACCAACCAAGTCATCATCCTTCCTGCCAATTCGAGTTTTTGTAGCAACTGCGAATGAGGTAGTCGGTTTGGACAACCATAATATAGGAATGAAAATAAGGATGCAACCATCTAGTTGAGGTGACAAGGGCGAGGATGAGTTTCTCTATCATCGATTATCGGGATTCCGCCCCTTGCAGCATCTTGTTGATGCAGTATATGGGGGCTTTGTGATTTCCCTTCCTCTTGGACTATTACCACATTGATGGAGTGTTCCAAGACGACCAGGTACAAATATAAATCTTGGTCGTTGATCGACCTTGTCAGGATGGGTGACAAGGCTAGGAACTATTTAAAGTCTTGGAAGGTCTTTTCGTAGTTGTCGTTCTAGTGGAAAGAGGTTGACTTCTTGATGAGTTGGAAGAAGGGTCGAGCCTTCTCGACCTCTCTTGGTAAGAAGTGAGACAACGAACTAGTTTCCCCATCAACCTTTGTACTTCCTTTACATTCTAGAGACTCTTCATTTAGATGATGGCGTCGCACTTGTTGAGGTTGGCCTCTATTCCTCTATAAGTGAGCATGAACCCCGAGAACTTCCCTCATGGACTTCAAACGCGTACTTGTTCGGGTTCAGCTACATGTCATATTTTTGGACTTGGGTGAAGATCTCTTTGAGGTCCTTGATGTGTTCCTCATGGTCTAGGTGACTTGACGACCATGTCGTCCACATACACCTTGAGATTACGGCCAATGTGGTCGGCAAAGACCTTGTCCATTGGGCGTTGGTAGGTGACCCATGCATTCTTTTGGCCAAACAACATGACTTGGTAATAGTAGGTTGGTCTATCCATCATGAAGGTCATCTTGTTCATGTTTGGTAGGTACATCTTGATCTGATTGTAGCATATGTGTCCAAGAAGCTAAGAACCTAAAAACCTAACTCTCCATCGACCAATCAATCTATGCTTGACAAGGGGTAGGAGTCTTTGAGGAAAGCTTTGTTTAGGTCGGAGTAGTCGGCGCACATTCGCCACTTTTCATTATTCTTTTTTATGAGTACTACGTTGGATAGCCACGTGGTGTAGCTAACCTCTCTAATAAAATGGGCAGCCTTAAGTTTGGCCATCTCCTATTTTATGGCTTTTCGCTTGTCTCCTTCTGCCTTCCTTTTCTGTTATTCATCCAGATTGGCCTCCAAGCATAGCGCTAGTTGGTGATAGATGATTTTGGGATCTATTCTCGGCATGTCAGACGATTACCATGTGAATAGATCGATGTACCCCTGGAGGGTGGATATCAACTGTTCTCGATGAGGCCCTTGCATCCTTTCTCCTATCTGGGTGCAGTGTTCGTCGTCTATCAAGGACACATTTTCAAGTTTGTCGATGGGGTTCGGCTCCTTGGTCGATATGAGGCCTAGGGTCGAGCTCAATGTTGGTTGAGATCTCAACGTGTGTCAAGATGTTGTCTTCCTTTGGGGGTCTGGTCATTACCCTGAGGCTATCTATGTAGCACTCCCAGGCCATCTTCTGCTCAGCCTTGGCAATCACCACTTGGCCATTTGAGGGGGGGAGTTTCATGACCAGGAGTGGGGTGGATACTATGGCATCAAGGGTATTTAATGTCGGGCGGTCGATAAGGACGTTGTAGGAGGTGTCAACCTCTACTACATGATAGGGGACCAAGATCATGCGAAGCGCACAAGTTCCTCAAAGGTCGTGAGAAGATCGATGCACCCATATGTATGTATCTACGCATTCTTCCAAGAAGCCTACCAGTTGTTCGTGGTCTGGGCGCATCTCGGCCTCCGAAATCTACAAGCCTCTAAAGGTGGACATGTATAGGATGTTGATTGAGATGTCTTGATCGATCAGTACCTTCTTAATGGAAAAATTAGCTAGTTCGATGGTGATTACCATCATATTATTCTGTTCAAGGTTGAATCTAATGAAGTCTTGGTCGGTGAAGGTGATGGGAGGTAATTGTCTAAGGATTCGATCGGTGCCGGCGTGGAATATGTTAATGTTGCGTAAGTACTACCTTCTGGACGAGCTCGAAGATCCACTGACAAATCCCCCAACTATGGTGTTGATGACTCCTTTGAACCTCGAGATGCCTTCGTGTCAAGGTGTCTGTTCTTGTCGAGGCATTAGATCACGTCGAGGGGTTCATTCCCTCCTCGGCATTCATTCCCTTCTGGGCGAGCACTCACCTTTTCGGTCGTTGAAATCTTGCTTTCGAGCCAAGTAGCCAAGTCGGCCCCACTCTTCATAAACATGCAGTGATGATCAACTTGGATTAACTCTTTTATTTTGACTCGTAGAGTTAAGCATCCTTCAGTCATGTGGCTGTAGTTTTGGTGCTAGCGGCAATATTTGGTCTTGTTAGCCCCATGGGCCAGTCGGTGTTGGGGAGGAAGGGTGATCAAGTCAATGTTGCACGCTTCCTCGAACAAAGCTGCTCGACTAGCGTTGAAGCAGGGTGAAGACCTGATATTTTGGCTCTCGAGTGGGCCCTTCATTTTAGTCCTTTTTTCCATTAGTTTGGTTTAGGCCGTGTTCTTTGTGGTTAGGGTCGAAGACTGCCCTACGCAAATGTTGTCATGGAACTTAGCCATTTCTTCCATCTAGATGTAGCTAGTGGCTCTCATCCTTAGGTCGTTCATGGTCGTAGGGGGTCCCTACACAGATTTTTGAAGAACTGCCTAACCTTTAGCACCATGAACATGGAGTGGAGGGCGACCTTGGGGTTGAGGTTGCAGATCTTCACAGAGATGTATGAGAATCGTGCCATGAAGGAATGGAGGGATTCCTACTCTCCCTATTGCAAATTGACCAGGGCCATGGGTGTGAAGTGATGGGGTTGGCTAGTCGAGTATTGAGTACTAAACTTCTTCTTCAACATCCCAAACGAATCGATTGAGTTGGCGAGCAGTTGCGTGTACTAGTGAAGGGGCAACCCTTTAAGGAGATCAAGAATATTCAACACAGAATGACATCCTTGTTGTTGAACAGGTTCACTCGGGTAATGTATTTGACGAGGTGTTCATCAAGGTCCGTGGTACCATCATACTTATCCACGTACACACCCCTCCAACCCTTTGGTAGGGGGCCTCCATGATTCCATCCATGAAGGGGTGTTCCCGGGCACTAGAAGCCCCAGGACTGGACTGTGCGGGTGCCGATTGTTTGTTCATTACTTCTGCTAAACGAACCTCTTGAGCATCAGTTTCTCTCGTCCTCTCGGGTTTCCAATTGTGTGACTAGCATCTGCGCGCTGGAATTGAGCGCGGAGCTCATCATTCTCCCGCTTTAGTGCCTCAATCTCGTCAACATGTTGCTTTCGTATTTTGCTTTCGATCGTGGCCCACCTCCATACCTCGAACAAATTCTCACTTCCGTATCTCGTCCAAATCCCTTATGATAGTTTAAAGGGTCGAGGACTCCCCTAGGGGAGCCAAGGGGGTCGAGGTAGCTCTAGGGTCAGGTATAGGATTGATCATCTTGTCCCTATAGATGGTGCCAAATGTTCCTACCAATTATTCCCAAAAGGGAGCCTCGGCGAGGACTTCTCAAGTCAAGGACGAGGTCCTGGTCCCGTCCGTGTTGTCGAATGTGCGCTGATCTTCTCTCCTTCCTCCTCAGCCTAGGCTAAGGTGTCGTCTAGAGGGGGTTACTTGTAAAGACGCTCCAATGTCCAGGTTAGTGCCAGTCGAATTATGAGCAAGTGCCTAGCAAGAAAGTGTACCTAGTATAGGTGCAAATCCCCCTATTTATATAAGTTTAGACTCGTATTGGGCCTGCATGCACCAGCTGTCCATACGACGTGATTTCCGGACCATATGCCCTAGGATCTTGGTGTAAATCTTGCTGCATATCGTGCTAGATGGGTCGAGTTGTGGTTGACAAATGTTGAGGAGATTGAGTCATACTAGGATATTCTTGACATGACGAGTATAGATACAAAAATAATAATTTAAAATTAAAAAATCTAAATTATGATTTATATTTTTCTTCTGTGAATTTTTAATTAAAATATGATAAATATATTAATAAAGTACAAATCAAATAATTAATAAAAATATAAACAATTAAATGAGACAATAACAAAAAAAAAAAAAAAATGACATTACCATTTCCGTAACTAACATTACCAAATGGGTGTAACACATTAACTAAATGTTAAAAACTTTAATAAAAAATTAATTATTTAAATTAACTTCCATTTTAAAATATAATGTTTTGGAAGTCGACATGTTAATCTACCGACAAAACCTGCTAAATTAAATGAAGTGGGTTGAAAAAACTCATATTCTAAATAAATCTTATTTTATAAGACTTATAACTGATACAAATTGCACAAATTAGAGTTAAGATAGCCCATGGAACATGACTCATATCCCAATTCTAACTACCACTCTAAATAAATTGAATAGTTAATTATGATAACTTGTTTTAATATGAATACAATAAGATTGTAATGAGAATAAGATTTTATCCATTTTTATACATACTTAAACTCTTAGATTTAGTCCTTTTACATATTTTTTTGAAAAAAAATGTGTAATTTTAAAGCTAAATAAAATTGACTTTGACTCCCAAGTTTTTCAATTATTAACCTTGTCTAGTATAAAACTTTAATATTTTAATATTGTTATCAAATTTTCTATTATTACATTATTAAAAATCTGACTATTACAATCATTGTCTAGAATATTTAACTTTTTAAAATAATGTATCAATATAATTAATAATGATATGAAAAAACTTTTTTAACCTACAATGCAGCAACTTTAGAGTTTAGACCATGCGTGTATCTTAGAAGGACAAATAAGTGGGTATCTGAAAAATCAGGTTTTAAGTGGTAGGCATGAGATGGGTCCATGGACCCATTGGAGTTGTGAAGATACAAGAGTGAGCTAAGTTGCATTGGCTTTAAAAATTGGGGTATATTTTATTAAATATTTTAAATAGTTATAAAAGTAATTTTTAAATATTTTAAATAGTTATAAAAGTAATTTTTAAATATTTTAAATAGTTATAAAAGTAATTTTTAAATATTTTAAAAATTTTATTAATAATATTTTTCAATAAAATATTTTACTTTTTTTACTTTTTATTTTGTATTCATGATTGGACATATTGTAAAAATCTCTTAAAATAATTTAAGAAAAAGATTAATATTAATCTTTATAAGTGACTTTAAATAACTAGAAATGATATGACTTTTTTAAAATGAATATTTATTATACTTTATATGTTTAATAAAATTTTATATTTTTAAATACTTAAAATAAGTCAGATGTTAATATAATCAAAAAATGAAAAACTAAAAGGAAAATAAATGATAACCTTTCTCCATGGGCTTCAACGTGAATGACGGTGTCGTTTGTGCTGTCTTGACGTTTACGAATACATTCACGCACAAACTAAACACATTTTTTCCTTGTCAGGAAAACAAGGGTAATGAACCTTGATTCTTGAATAGGACGGAAGACATTATAAATAATTATAACATGTTCTAAGAGTTTAATGGTGGTGCATGTATTCACACCGTGTAAAATAGTTTATTTATTAATGTAATTTTTAAGATAATTATTATAAATTTATCTTACATAATGTATATAATTTATTTTTTTTTCCTTAAATATATTTTATATAATTATTAATATAGTAATATGATTAATAAATAATCATAATATTTAAGCATATGATGAGAAATGATATTCAATTCCAAATATATAGACATAGAACCTATGTTAAAAGATGCGATATTTTTAAATAAATCTTCGTCTCCGACACTCGACAATAGAAATCCTGTACACCAAAAAAATGTAATTTTTTTAAAACTCTCCATATAAAAGGATAAACTTTTCTCTGTATAAAATAATGAGATTTAAATTATTTGTATAAAACTATTATTTTTTAATTTTAGTCTTATAAATTTTATTTGTTTTATTCTGTATATTTAACAAAATAATTTTTTTATATAATGATGACAATCAAATTTGAATATAAGAATTCATATAAATTATCTAAACCTCATGTTATTAGAAATAATGTGCTTTTAATCATTCACCAGTGATTAAAATTATCTAATTTAAAAATTATTAGAGGATAAAAATAAATAAAAATTAAATATGAATTAAATTAAAAAACAATACTTTTAGAAATTAGAATAAATTTAAGCCAAATAATATTTTGTTTTTTCTCACAACTAACGAGACTCAATTAGTTCTATATATTTAGAGTTAGGTCAGGTTATTTTAACGAAATGATAGTTTTAATACATTTTTTTTATTAATAATTAAACTATTAAAAATATAAAATTTTATGAATCTCTTTAAATTTAAAAAGAAACTTAGAAATATGTATTATACCGTATGTTGTTAACAAATTTTTCTATAAACAAGAGTATTTCCACTTTATCAAGATATTGGAATTTATTTATAAAGTTGATTTTTCTTGATAAATATTTTTCATACTCACTTATTTAAAAGATGAAACTCCTATCCACCACAAGAATTTATTAGCTAGTATAGGATTACCACTTATCTACAGTTTCAATCAATTTTTATATAATATATATTTAAGTTTTTAATTTACATAAAAAATATTAATATTTAATTTTATGTGAAGATTAATGAAAATTATATGGTACAAAACTATGTCATAATTTCTTCTTATAATTGTTAGTCAATCATGCTTATAAATTACTCTTGTTTAATTAATGGTCTACCTATTCTGATTTTTTTTTTTTGGAATATGGCAATGTATAATCACAAAAAAATAATTTCATAAAAATAATTTTAAAATTATGCAAAAAGTCATTTTGTTAAGAAAAAAAAATCCTCAAAAAATGTTCATTATACTTTCTCAAAATAAGTTAAAATATACATTTCTTTCTTTATATTTTAAGAAACTTACCTAAATATACTAATATATTTTAAAGTAATTTAAAAAAAATGAATAAATATTATTCTAAAAAAATCTTAAAGAAACATTCTCAAATCTCAATCATTCATAACCCACAAAAATCTCGTAACCAAATATCACTTTTCATGCACTGTCATGAACGCACAACGAACAGTAACCACTCATACCCATCTTCCTCCACTGTTCCTAGTAACCAAAAAGAGAAAAAAAAAATCCCACATGAAAGATCCTTTGACAATTCACTCACTCATTTTTCAATACATATACTTTTTTATATGCTTGACTCTGAGAGTAGACCACAGGTATTTTTTAAGCGAAAACAATTATAATAAAATAAAATTATTATAAATAATAGGTTTTTAATATTTAATTTAATTACATACTTAAATTAAATAAAATTATTATAAATAAAAAAATTCAAATATTTAACCTAATTTCATTCTCGTATATAACGAAATTAGATATCCCACGTTGCCTTTGACGGAAGGCACATCCATATTAGTTGTTTGTGCAATGTATAGCACTGCGCCTTGGGATTCTCATGTCCTCACCACGACTAGTGGCTATCAAGCAGGTTAAAAATCAGTGTCCTCGTAGGTGCCACAACCGTGAATTTAGGATCACTAATTATTCTTGTACCGTTTTTGTACACTATTTAATAGTAATGTCATCTTCTTTTGTTACAACAATAATATCATGTTCTTTTGTTACAACAATAATATTATGTTTTCTGAACTAGATTAAATTAATTTATAATTAAGAAATTTTAATTTATATAATAATTTGTACGAGAAAGAGAAATAGAAAAAATGAGAGAGAGAGAAAAATATGTAGAATAAGTAATGACATAAAAAAGACAAATTTACATACATAATATTTTGAAATTGTTGTATGAATGGTTATATATGTAGTTTGTCTGTCTCTTTGTAATTCCTTGGATTATTTGCAAATTTTTAAATATGTTCATTTATAAATAAATTTCTATTTTTTAAATAAATTTCTATATTTTAAATAAATTTCTATATTTTAGAAGATTGTAATTAGATCTTTGAATTTTTACATCATTTTTAATTGAATATATTTTCGTTAGGATTTCATTAATTTAATTAAAAAATAAAAATAGTTCAAAAACTAGTTGTTAATTATGTAGCAGGTATTTAAATAATTTTAAAAAAATAATTGGGATACTATATTTAACGAAACCCTAATAAAAATGTTCTCAGAAAACTGATTAAAAATAATTTATAAGTTTGTGGACCTAATTATAAAATTTTAAAATATATAAATCTATTTAAAAATCCTAAATAATTAGATATTTTGAGATAATTTTCAGTCTTTAAGTTTTGAAAATATTGAAAACTAAATCTAATTTCAGTTTTCATTTTTTATTTTTATTTTCAGGTTTTTAAATGTTGTTCTAAAATTAAAAAAAATGAGGAAAATGAATCAACTCGCTCTATTCTATCTCACCCTATTATGAACTTTGCCAAAATAGAACATATTGAGAAATTAAAATTAAAATTAAAAACAATTCTTGTTAATGTTAAACTCCTATAAGCATGGAAATTCAATTCACAAATAGCAAACTCTTTGTTTTTAGGTTCAGGGAAATGGCAAAGGCCAATCGATGAATTAATCCAAAGTTTCGTAGTAAAGGTGAATAAAAGACCAAAGGCAACACAACTAAATGTTTCCCACATAATAATATTTTATTTCCAGATCTTTCAAAATTTTTTTAACTTAGATCAGGACCCACCGGCCACCATTGGTGAAGGGGAACTCCCTCTTTGCTCTCTTCAATCACCCAAATGCAAATGTAACATCCTAAAATTTATTTAATTATTTTAAAAATTAATTATATTATTATCATTAATTTTATTTTAGTAGAAGAGTTAATGATTTTATAAACTGATGAAACTTTATCTAAATTATTTTTATTTATTAATTTAATTAATTGAATTAATGAGGAGGCTGACGGGTCGAGTCAGGACTCGACCCAGCTAGAATATTAGACAGGGGTAATTAGTTTATCCTAATTGATGTTTTACGCGTTAGACAGCCAAACCTAGAGGAGAGAGAACACTGACCTGCAAGGAAGAGGAGCTAGGGTGTTCAGACCGTCCTAGAACCACATCAGATCATCACTATTCTTGGCATCTAAGGTACGGGGGAGATGAGTTTGATCATATATGAATGCGGGAGTGTACGGGTAGTGAGGGCAATCCCTAAGTCCCTATAGGATCTAAATTCTCAATTTTGTTTGATTATTATGTTTTAAAAATATTTTAATCGGTAGAAAAGATTTTTCAATATGCTCTGTAGTCTGATTAACGTCTCGTCCCAATGTGATTTTTGTTGGGAAACTATATGATTAATTGCCCTAATTACTTGATTCTTGTGTTATTTATGGTTGTTCATGATTCGAGGCTCTTGTGTGCAATGATGAAATTGGGTGAAATTCCATGGTGTTTTATGTGCGTTCCGTGCTTTCTGATAAATGAATTATAATGATGATGGTTAAATTAATATGGTTGGGTATGGTTATGGGTTGTGCGAATGATGTATAAATCATGAGAATAAGAGTGTGGATGAGAATGCATTGAAAGCGTGGACATGAGACATGAGATGCGTGAAAAGCGGACATGGTATAATACCCGACCATATGTGGTATTTAACGGGGACCTGGCCAAAAGTGGTGTTTAACGGGTGGACTGCCGATGGGGACATTCATATGCGTGGGCGCGAAGTGGTGTTTAACCATACCGCACGCCCCATAGGTGGTGTTTAACGGTTGTGTGGAATGTCTTCGCCGCGAGGTCATAAGTGGTGTTTAATCAGCGACACACCTGCCCATCTGGGATATTTAAGCTGTGTGGCCATCATTAGTGATAACTAAGGAATTGAGGAGGTTCGCCCATGGTGTGGAGTTAGACTGAAACTCTTAGGTGTGGTGATGAGCTATATCGTTATTGCAGTATGTGCATTTTGTAAACACGAATGAACATTCTTGATTTTGAATGAATGAAATGTGATTGATATATGAGCATATGTTAACATTAGTAATTGAAAGTACAATAATGGGTGGGATTTTGGGCATTATACGCTTTTATATATGATTGAATGTGATTTCTCACCGGTTTTTCTCTCGTTGTTTTCTTTTAGGTAACGTTGAGCGCATTTCGTGGTGTCAAGTTTTGAAAAGGCGAGTCTTGCTGCGATTAGTGTGACGTTGGGTTCTAGAAGTTAGAATAGTTGCTCTATGTCTTGATGTTTGAATGACTTATTTTAAAGATGATGATGACTTTAGTTTTCTCAATTATAATGTTTAGATTTAAAACCTCCTTGAAAACTTTGTGCCTACCTTTTAATTATCGAATCTTTTATCCTTAATACAAATTGTGCTTTTTGGTTTTAACTATTATCCTATCTTCATTTTATTTATTTTATTAATTTAATTTAAGTATTCGGGGTAGAAGGGTGTCACAGAAACAAATTAAAAATAAATTATGGTAGAAATATATTTTTTTTGTTCTCTGATTCGGTAAATAGAATGTTGAGTCAAATAAAAAAAATTATTTCTTATAATATAGTCAACCCATGTTAAAAATTTTATTGAAAGAGTATATTTGCATGAATATGTTGTTCATATATATATATATATATATATATATATATATATATATATATATATATATATATATATATATATATATATATATTATAAAATAATGTTAACAATTATAGTAATTATAACTTCAATGGAAAGAAGTTTTTCGATTAGAGTTTTTCAATACTAAATTATTAATAAAATTAACTTATAGGTTAAGACATTGACTTTAAGGCATTACTATATTTATATAAATTATTACTAACAATAATCGCAAATTAGTTAATCTAATAGATTGGGAGAAACTATTAATAAAATTTTAAAATCAATTATGTCCTAACAAAATAATAAATGAATTGATTTTATTAAATAAAAAATAAGCAAAATTTATTATGATACTTTATTAAATATTTTTTTATATAAAAAATTTAAAAGGATAAAATTTAAATTAAATTATAATAATTTTAATAAGTTATTTTAATTAATTTAGTGAATATACTTTGTGCTGTTCCTTTTTTAAGTTTTAATAAAAAAATATTAGGATTTAGTATTTTTAATTTTAAATAATACTTTATTAATTAAACTGTTAACAATATAATAATAATTAAATAATATAAAATTTACACAAAAATTTGAAATTAATCCAAATTTAAAATTTCATATTGCCAGAAAATATTCTTTTATGCCATATATTTTAAATTTTATGTCCTTTTTCTTAAAAAGTGCTAACATTAATCAATTAAAATGAAACGCAAGAATAACCATAATCGGAATTGTTCAAACATTATAAATAGGGGAAAAACAAGCCAGGTTTTGGGAGGGCGTGAAACTCATCTATATTATAATTACTAAACTTGAGGTTATTCTATTTATCTGTTACATATTTATCTGTTACATAAGTTTAGTTTTATTTGTTTAAAGTTCTTATCGACTTAAAAACTTATTTATGTGACATATTCTAAATAAGATTTATAAATAAGTTAATTAACTTATTAACTTAAATAAGCTCATGAACTAAATAACTAATTAGATAGACAAAAATTAAACACACCTCAATGAAAATAATGAAAATATGTTGCTTAATGAAGGGTTAGTTATAGTTATCTAAACTTTAGACTTATATCTTTACTATATATAATTTATGCTCAATATTTTTAGAAAAAACAAATATCTCACGTCATATTTATGGGAAGGTGCACAAAATTGTACAACAACGTACCTTAACATAGAATTAAAATATGATGTTTGTTAGATTGTTCCTTGTTTTAGCATACATTGGTTTCAATGATAAAAATATAAAAATATAGTAAATGAAAAATATTTTATTAAAAAATTTATTATTAATAATTTTATAATTAAATATAAATATTTTATATAATATAATATAAATATAATTACTTATATAAACAGGTTAATCTATCAAATTTAATATTTTTTAAGCCTTGTTTTTTTATTTAATTTTTTTAAATCTAAATTTAATCCTTTTATTAATCTGGTTACGACTGCATGCTTCTAACAGAACATTTGTTATATTTCCACTCTAAAAACTAATGATAAGAAGAGAAATATTTTTTCTACGCATAAAAATTCATACTTATACTGACTATTTATCAATGCATTATTAATTAATAATGCATATCATACTTGCAAGTTGCACCGCCCGAATAAGATTGGAATCATACCCAGACTGCATTATTTTTAGAGTTGTTGTAATTTGTAATCATTTATGTAGTAGTTATCCGAGATTAGAGGAGTTTGATGAATAAACTTTATACTATTAAGAGATTAAATAGCCATTTTTTCTTCTGTCGTTTTCTAAACTCATAAAGTTGATGTACTGGAAATCTGAGAGATAATGATTTCTCTGTAGACACTTTCCGCTAAGACGAGTCTCGAATTGTGTTAAGTTGGAGGCTCCACAGTGAAAATGGTTAGTGTGCACAATATTAGTGGCAAGTTTGAAATTTTTTTCTCTAATATAGCGTTTTTCCAATACAAAATTAAAATATACTGTGAGGCTCTTCTTAACCTTTCAATACACTTTTTTTGTACGGAGCACAACTATTATTTAGGAAAAATATTTTTATTAAAATTGAATAAAATTATTATAAATAATAATTTTTTAGAATATTTAACCTATAACTTAATAATTACATACTGACAATATAAAATAATTGTATACTATCATTCAAAGTAAAATTATAAGTTAGTAAAACCTAAAACAAATTTAAAAAAAAATTCTTTAGTTTAAATTTTGTTTTATAAAAATTAATAATAAATATTTATCATTAGTAAACTTAATTTATAAATTATTATTAATATCATTTTTAAAATAATATACAAATCAATAAATTTATTAAATTTAAATATATTCAATAATTAATGATTAAATGATCATTAAAACTACTTTACTAAGGGTTTTCTAACTGCCGTTAGATTATACCTCTAATATATCTTAATTACTAATTTAAATACTTTTAATTAGTGTATAAAAATTGTGAAATTTCACGTTAAGAATAGCAGGTATAGAAATATATTAGAAACAATTACATTATTGAAATATTAGATAAAAAATATTATATATAATTATTTTTATTAATTCTTTTACTTTTACATCCCTCAAATTAAAAAAATTTCCTATTGAAAAGCTACTTGACTTTCACAGTTGAAGGGTGCGTGTTCGTGGGTTTCATGGGAATGAAATATAAATTAGTAATAGATGAGAAGAATAGTTGGAAATGAGACGATAGTGTGGTGTACGAGGCCATGTGCTTGAATGCGGCGGTTATTTAAAAATGTCGTGTTGTTTAGGTGCACACATTAACGTCAAAGTTCAAACCAAGCGGTTGTCTCTACTCTTCTCAGATTCTCTCCCACGATGTTATTTATTGTCTTCATTTTCCCATCACTATTTCGATAACACCGTTAACACGCTCCGATTCAAGCTTTGACCTTTTCCTATATTATCAAAATTTTTGTTATATATGAAAATAGCCATTTATTTTAGTTTAGTGCATCAAGTTATAATGGTCATGGATAATAAAATTTTTTATATAAATATTTACCATAATTATATAATTAAGATTCTAACTCAAAACTATTAATTAAACTAAAATGTATTTATGTATTCATCAGTATCAATAAATTATTCTAGTCTAAATTTATCATGATAATTTTTTTAAATAAAATATATGATATTTTTGTAATCTATTAGCGTCCGTGTCAATAAATTTTTTTTTTAAAGAAAAAATTTATAAAAAATTCTTTAAATAAATTTATTAAATGTAATTATGAAATATATGATCAAACAAACTTCATGATTTCTTTTTACAACAAGAACACATGTCAGAACACAATTAATAAAAGACAATAGCACATGAATTATCAAATACGATAAAAATATTATTAAATGAAAGGATGATATTCACCTAACATGCAAATTATTTTTTTTATTATTTTCTTTAAAAAAATGGAAGAACAAGGATAAATTCCAATATTAGTTGGTATTCACTGAATTATAGTTACTTAACTAGCTATTAGTCCTAGAGAATTTACGGAGAGAGTTGTCCACAAAATAAGAAAAATAATGTTAAGAAATTCAAAATCACATCCTTAAAAAGATAAAATTTTGTCTTAAATTCTTAACAAACTCACGTTAACTATATTTTGTTTTCATCGAATTGGTTAGGCATGCAACTTTTTTGTTTTATGTCTAATTTTCTTTGACTTAATTGTATTTTATCTTCAAAGTTTCACTTTTATAAATTTTATCTCTGAATTTATAAAATATCATAAATTTTTTGTTGATATAAAAAAATTGTCACAATTAATATAATTTTGTGACAATATTTATTCTTTAAATCATCACAATTAAGATAAATTACAATTTTGTTTTATAAATTGTGGGATAAAATTTGTAAAAACAATTCAAAATAAAAAGTTCAGTTAAGTATTCTTCTTTTGATATCAAGAATGAATATTTGTGATAATTAGGAGATTAGTGTACCAAAGTTACTTGTATTAATTTACCGATTTATGGACAGATTGTTAATTAAATAAAAGCATCAACAAGAATAATAATTTTAGTTTATAAAAGTATTTTACCCACTATTCGGCAAATAAACTCCGTCACCGTCAACGAACTCCATGCATGCATAAGGGTCCATATGCGGTATCAACGCCTGCCCCTCCTGCTCTGTTAGTATCTTGAAGCCGCGTTGATGTGGGTCCCACAAATCGTTGATCACAGCACAGCACAGCAACCCTTCCTTCCAAGCCATCAATTTTCTTTTCTATTATTAATTTTTATACACAAATGTAAACATAGATATACCTATATATAAACTCTTTTAAGCAACATGTAGCTATATTCAAGTGTAACTTATTTTATAACGAACAAAGATATTTGAGTTTGAGTTTAAGGGTATAAATATTTTTATATTATAAATTGATTAGAAATATTTTAAAATAATTATTATAAAATTAATTACATTACAAATATATTTTAATTAAATTAAAAATTTATAAAATTTATTTTTTATACATCATTTGTTTACACTGTTAATTAATTTAAAATAATTTTAAATATAATTTTAAAAATAATTATTATAAAATTTATAATTTATTATATATAATCATCTATCATTCGATAATTATGTAAAAAAAATTAAACTTTTAATGTTCAATACTTTCAATATATTTTAGTTAAAAATAATAATATATGTAAAAAATATAAAGATTCTTGTTGAGTAATCTAATAATAAATTATTATATATAGAAATTTTTGTAATATTTATCTTGAAAATCATAATTTTTTATTAGTTGAGTTAGTTCTTAATGCATAAATATTAACTAGTTAAATTTATTTATTCCATGTAGTTGTCTTTATAAATTTTTAGTTTTTATATGTGAAACTTATAAGTTTTAATCTTTTATCTGATGTATAAACTAAGTTTTGGTTCTGGTTGAGAATACTTAAAAAAAAACTTTTTTATGATATAAAGCTGTTCAAACAATGATAAATTATCATAAAAATTGTGTAAAAATTACAACTTTGTATGCAGAGACCACATCTTAAAATAAAAATAAAACAAGCTAATAGTTTAACCACATTAAAATGTGTTTAATTAAATTCAAAACTATGTAGTAAAAAGTGTACAGTTTCATTGCCTAATTTCTGTGGTGCTTTTTAGTATTTTTCTTTTTTGGGTTTTTGGGCTTAAATTATTCAATTCTTCTCATAGATTCTGGATTTCGAAAATCATAATAACACCACAAAATCTTGAGGTAACAGCTGGTTTTATGAGGAGAAGTAGGAGTAGCAAGAGCTTGAAGTTTCGTACTCCTTTTCTTCTATGTGGGCCCCCCTTTTTTCCTCAGTAGTGACAGCCTAATCAACAGCCTGGAAAAGGGTGTTAGAAGCCACACTAAAAAGCTCAACTTGATGAGTTTACGGTAATGGGGTTCATTACTTCATTTTCTTCTATGTAATGTAATCTGAACCGGTTCTCCCTCTAATGTCCAAAACCTTGTTGCTTTTGACACCGGCTTATTCTCACTAAGGTAAGTCTTAATTTTTTTAATCTATGTTCAATCTACTTACGTCACAAGATTTATGTTACACTAGATTTAAGACTCTTGTGGTTGTGGAGTTAAGGTTTGTGTCTTGGTGTTGCGTTTGTGACGTTGGAAACTTCGTACTTTGTCTCTTGCTTGTAATAGAAATGTCTGGTTCTGTGCATTGCTTCTAATAGATCCGTGGTTGTTGCAGGTTTTGTGTGTGGGATTTGAGATTTGCATTTCTGGGGTCCCTTTGGATCCGGATTTTGACATAACCGGTGTTGGTGATTTGGGTATTCGTCAAACCGTTTATGGACTATTGAAGAACCGGGGGAAGCTACAATGGTGAAGATGGAATTGGAACTCATAAAATGGGTTCCCTATGTTGTGGTTTTTGTTTTTCTGGTTTTGGTTAATGGGTCATTTGCATTGTACACTCCTCCTGATAGTTATCTAATTGCTTGTGGTTCTTCTCAAAACATTACCTTCCAAGGTCGCACTTTTGTGCCTGATTCCCAGCATTCTTCACTTGTGATGAAAACTGGGAATTCTGTTGTTGCTAGTTCCAATTCTAGTGCCCCCTTTCCGGTTTACCAATCGGCTCGGGTTTTCACCGAGAAAGCTTCTTATAGGTTTGAAATTCAGCAAGAAGGTAGGCACTGGGTTAGGCTATACTTTTACCCTGTTCCAAACAAGGGCCATAACTTGACTTCTGCTTCTTTAACTGTGGTTACTGAAGATTTTGTACTCTTGAGCAACTTCACCTTTAGGAAATACAATGGTTCTTATATGTTCAAAGAGTATGCTATCAATGTTACCTCTGATACATTGACTGTTACCTTCATTCCCTCAAATGGTTCGGTGGCCTTTGTCAATGCAATTGAAGTTGTGTCAATGCCAAATGAGTTGTTTCTTGATCAGGCACAGGCGGTTAACCCACCAGCACCATTCAGTGGACTTTCTGAACTTGCCTTTGAAACTGTTTATCGGTTGAACATGGGGGGTCCTTTGATTACTGCCCAAAATGACACCCTGGGTAGGACTTGGGTGAATGATAGGAAATACCTTCATGTGAACAGCTCTGTCCTTAACGTGTCGGTGAATCCTTCGATCATTAAGTATCCGGCGGCTGTTACACCCGAGACGGCCCCAAATTGGGTCTATGCCACTGCTGAAGCAATGGGGGATGCTAATGTAAATGATCCAAATTTCAACATTACTTGGGTCTTCAATGTGGATCCGAATTTCTCCTACTTCATCAGGGCACATTTTTGTGATATTATGAGCAAGTCACTCAACATTTTAGTGTTCAATTTGTTCATAAATTCTGACATGGCTCAAAGCCTTGACCTCTCATCCATAACAAATGACTTGGCTGTGCCTTACTACAAGGACTACGTTGCCAATGCCTCAGCAGACTCTAACACTTTGTCTGTGAGTGTTGGTCCGGATGCTGTGGCAGACTTCCCAAATGCTACTATGAGTGGGTTAGAGATAATGAAGATCAGCAATTTATTGAAGAGCTTGGATGGGCTTTATTCAGTTGAAAGTCTTCTTCCAAGTTCACATTCTAAGAAAAGCATGGTGAGAGTAATAATTGGTTCTGCTGTTGGGGCTCTAGCTGCTGTGGCAGTGGTTGGTTTGTGTTATTGCTGCTTGGTGAAACGCAAGTCGAAGTCTCCTCAACAGGGCCATTCATGGTTGCCTTTACCCCTCTATGGAAACTCTCTCACCATGACAAAGAATTCAACAATTTCACAGAAGAGTGGAACTGCAAGCTGCATTTCTCTAGCTTCCTCAAATCTTGGACGATTCTTCAGTTTCCAAGAAATCCTAGACGCAACCAACAAATTCGACGAGAAGCTGCTCCTTGGTGTTGGTGGTTTTGGAAGGGTATACAAGGGAACGCTTGAAGATGGGACCAATGTAGCTGTTAAAAGGGGTAACCCGAGATCCGAGCAAGGCCTTGCTGAATTCCGGACAGAAATTGAAATGTTGTCCAAGCTTCGCCACCGCCATCTCGTGTCTCTCATTGGTTATTGCGACGAGAGATCAGAAATGATTCTTGTCTACGAATACATGGCCAATGGACCCCTTCGGAGTCATTTGTACGGAACGGACCTGCCACCTCTATCATGGAAGCAGCGGCTTGAGATTTGCATTGGAGCAGCAAGAGGCCTTCATTATCTCCACACCGGTGCAGCTCAAAGCATAATTCACCGTGACGTGAAGACGACAAATATCCTCCTAGATGAGAACTTTGTTGCCAAAGTAGCGGATTTTGGCCTCTCCAAGACCGGTCCTGCTATTGATCAGACCCATGTGAGCACTGCTGTTAAGGGTAGCTTTGGTTATCTTGATCCTGAGTACTTCAGAAGGCAACAGCTTACTGAGAAATCAGATGTGTATTCATTTGGGGTGGTGTTAATGGAAGTGTTATGCACAAGGCCAGCCTTGAACCCTGTCCTTCCAAGGGAGCAAGTTAACATAGCTGAGTGGGCAATGAATTGGCAGAAGAAGGGAATGCTTGATCAAATCATGGATCAAAATCTTGTTGGCAAGGTGAACCCTGCTTCTCTCAAGAAATTCGGGGAGACGGCCGAGAAGTGCTTGGCCGAGCACGGCGTGGACCGGCCTTCCATGGGAGATGTTTTGTGGAATCTTGAATATGCATTGCAGCTTCAAGAAACCTCATCAGCCCTCATGGAACCTGAAGATAACAGCACAAACCACATCACTGGAATTCAGTTGACACCCCTTGACCATTTCGATAATAGTGTGAGCATGATTGACGGGGGCAACTCTTGCACCGACGACGACGCAGAAGATGCTGCCACGAGTGCGGTGTTCTCACAGTTGGTAAATCCGCGTGGAAGATAAGCTCTTGTGCATCCATAATTCTTGCCATAGGGGCCATCAAGTAAGTGGCTGTTCTGGTGAATGAAGGTTGTTTCTTATTTAGTTACTGCTTTTGTAATCCATTTTTTTCTTCCACAAAATCAATTTACTTTGTAATATACTTGAGTGATAGTGGTGGGTGCCATTAAGCTGGTTAGTAATTGCATGCAAGGTGCCCCATAAAATTCTGTTGTACTAAATATCAACCACGTAGGAGTTATGCTCCCCAAGTTGTTCTTACACCTTACAACATATGAAGGTTATAAGTTCTTTCTTCAGAACATGAATACTGCATGTAGGGGACTGCTTATGGTAAGTTGAATTACTTCCCTTTTCACTTTTCTGGAAATTTTTTAGATTCTGTTCTAGTATTTACGTATGGGTTCCAAAGAGACGTTCAAAAAGTTTCATGTGTAATATGTTGAAGATATTATATCGATCAATGACACAGGATAATTCTTATTTTATAAGTAAGTTTTGTAATGTTGAGTTTTGTGAATGACACAATAAAACTAGTTTCATTAAGTTCTGAATGTTTGGAGCCTACATAGGATTGTCTATTGCAAAAGATATGATTAGATAAAAGAAAAAAAAATGATTTATTTTCCTCCTATAGAGTGTATAAGCAAAGGGAATGACTTTTATTGACATTAACTTCTTCACTACAACCGTTCTTGGCAATTAAATATTTCACATTAGTTTTTGTGTATTGGATATACAGGCTGGTTAATGGTTTTTTAATGCTTTTCATTTAAGTAACCGAATATGATTCCTCAATTTTATATCTCGTACTTTTCTTTTTCGACATAACATGTTACTTTTTCGACATGACATGCTTTAAGTGTCCTAATATATGTATGTGCTTGTCTTGTTGAACTTAATTTAGAGAAATAATTTCTTATTTTTTGTTTTTAGTTTTCAAAGAGAATTTTTGAAAATTAAGTGATTATTTCTTCAGAATTAAGCTGAACCAAACATGTCTGACTAAAAATCTTATTAAATATCCCATTTCTGTTATTTTTCATGCACTAACAGATCTGGGTATACAGTGTTCCAATATAGATCGTATTGCTTTACCTGGGGGCTAGAGCCCTATCCGAACTGTCTTTTATACTGGATTAGTGTAATTAATAAATTACTATTTTAATATCTGAAAGTCTCTAATTCTTAAAATCTTTTAATTTTAAATAAGCATATGAAAGGACAATCCATTAATTACATTAGTCTAAAATTAAAAAATGTGTAACTTTTGTAATAATATTAAGACTTAATTACACTTTGTGAATTTTGTTTTCTCATTTTTTTTTTGCCAATTGTCTCAAGTTGGAAAATATTGCGATTTTTGTCCTGATGATGCTGAAGATCTATCACGATTAACACACTTTTGTAGTGGTTTTTCTTAAATGATCACAATTTAGCAGAAGTCAAAATTAAAGCAAACTGTGACTTACTCTAAATTTAGAGTCAATCCGTGAATTTTTTTTGAAGTAAAATTTACAAGATTGTAAAATTTTAAAGGGTAAAAAATATATAATTAAGCTTAATATTTACATGAGGAATGCTACATAGACTTATGCTTTGAGATTCACTCATTAATTCACTTTCATTTAATGAGTTTGCTGATTTATCGGTAGAACTCACTAATATTTATTATTTTTACTAAATTTTAATCAATAATAAAAAGAGTCTAACAAACCATTGTTAAAAAGTTTGTTAGCATTCTTCCTTGTTAAATTCAAAAAATAAAATTAAAAAGTGTGTATATGTTGAAAATGATTAAGAAAATTTTTAAACTTATTTTTTAGTTTTTGTAAAATAAGTAAATTTTTATTTTAATTCCTGTAAAATTTTTAATTAATTTTTATTTATCTAAATTTTGATAATTGATTTTAGTCTTTATTATTATGTGACATTTGATAGTTATTTATACATTCAATTAAATGTCAAGTCACCATCACATACATACACTAGTATTTGTGATATTATGTTAATATATGATATCTTAAAAAAAATTATAGATCTCTAAAATAAATATTATTTATCTATCTTAAAATAAAAATTAGGGACTAAAATAATTATTTCAAAATTTAGAGGGATGAAAATCAAATAAAAATGTTAACATGTAAATTTTTTTTATTGATTTTCATTAATCTAAAATTTGATAATTGATTTTAGTCTTTACTATTATGTGACATTTGTTAATTATTTATACATTCAATTAAATGTCAAGTCACCATCACACATACATTCACTAATATTTGTGATATCATGTTAGTATATGATATCTTAAAAAAAAATTATAAATTCCTAAAATAAATGTTATTTATCTATCTTAAAATAAAAATTAGAGACTAAAATAGTTATTTCAAAATTTAGAAGGATGAAAATCAAATAAAAATATTTTAAAAAGGATCAAAATCAAAATATGCTATTTTATAAGGAGCAAAATAAATGATTTCAAATTTTAGAATGATGAAAATTGATCAATTTTTTTTATAGAAACTAAAATCAAAACTCGTTTATTTTATAAAAATTAAAAATATATTTAAACCAACATTTTATGATGAATAATATTTCTAAAAATTATTTTCAATTGACCTCAATTACATATGCAGTCAACATTACCGGATAGGATAAAATGTTATATTCTAAACACGACTTATTTTTTTCTTTTTTTTTAAAATCTTATAAATCATGTATAAAAACAATTTACAACTTTTTTAATCTTATAAGTTGTATTTACTATTTTTTCTTTTAAAAAAGTGTATATATACATTGTGTAGAGAAAATACTACTTATTATTTTTTTTAAATACCGTAAGTCCTATAGAAAGCACGACTTACTATTTTTTTTTTATATAGAAATCCTATAAGTCGTTCTCTATACACGATATCCAAGTTAAATTTGATTTTATTAACGAGTAAATAGTCTAATAGTATACTTTTGGTTAATTTTTATAATTGTAATTTTTTTATTTGTAAGAATGAAGCACAATATAAGAAATTTATTATACTCATTCTCCTTGTTTAACCAATTGAACTAGACATCATCAATTTATAATCATAATTTTAAAAATTATATTAATACTAATTTTTTATTTATTGACGGTATAACACACTACATGAAAATTAAACTATTGATATATATGAACCGTGATACATGGATGGTGTATATATTGTTATTTAAACATCAAATGAATAATTTTATTTCAATAAAAAATACATGTTGTAAAATGGCTGGCCTTTCTCTCCAGGTACAGCTGCTAAAAGGAATTTACAAAGTCAAAATTTTGGGAGGCAGGTAGAAAAAGGAGTTGACCTTTGATAAGGACTACTCTCTTACGTGGCAAAGACGCAAATGGGAAGACACAAACTAGGGGCGAATTCTGGTCGGTGAGTAACATTCAATGCTCTGGGCCAAAACAAAAACAAAAGGAAAAAAAAAAATTAAAAGAAGTTAAAATATGGAATGAGAGATTTCTTCTGTCAGAAGTGTTTGAAGCTAGATCCTAAAATTGAGCTACGGTATTCATTAAAATAAGTAACTATTATTAATGTATTAGTTTTTGCACTATGAATAAACACGAGGTGTTGCGTCATTGATGTAATCAAGATTATTTTGTTTATTACTTTAATGGACTAAATTAATGTTAACGAAGAATTATATTCTCAGAAGCAAATCAATATCACAAAGACTTGGATGCGGTGTATAGGAAACACTGACTTATAATTGATCAACAAACAAAAAGGAAGTTGTATTTTTTAATTACAATTTATAGGATTAGAAAAAAGAAGTGAATCATGTTTTCGATATTCGAATTTTAGGATGTAAAAATAAAAACCTATGACTAAATTGAAAATAAATGTTGAGTTTATCGGAAAAAGTTTAAGTTATTTATGCAAAATACATATTTAGAAAGGGATCATGAGCTTTAAATATGTTTAAGTCTTGGACCGAGAATTAGCCACATAAGTAGTGCTATTCAGGATGAAGAATAGTGCTAAGAATATGAATTTAAAATTAACCATAGTGACCAATCACTATGTTGCATAATCGTTCAGGTACTAATGAGAGTGAAAAACGTCTCCAATAAATTTATATTATTTAAAATTCGTGTAACTGTACATATATTTTTGGTACCAATTATCATTTTTCTTAGTTTCTTAACAGAGTAAAAAGATTTAAGTTTGTGTGGATATTTTAGGATTATGTTGGAGAGCTCAAGACCTTCGTTGCAGTGATACTAAAATAAATAAATAAAAACACAAGACATATTTTTAGGTTTAAATATATTTCAACTTTATATAAATATAACTTTATTTGATTTTAATTTTTGTATATTATTTTAGTTATGTGTAGATCTTTGATATTTTTTTAGTTATGTGTACACCTGTGATATTTTTTGTGTTCTCTTTTATATCTTATTTTAGATCTAATCCTAAGTTCTAGTTAATTTATTGCTGACGTGATTAACAAAATAAAAAATAGTAATTAAGATAATTAATTTAATTAAAAATATTTTAAATTAAAATAATTAAATTATCTTTAAATATTTAATTCAATTAAGTGATGCATTTTATTATTATTATTATTATTATTATTATTATTATTATTATTATTATTATTATTATTATTATTATTTATATATATATAAAAGATAATTACATATAAATTATTTTATAATTTAATTTTAATTTTTAGCATATTATAATTTATAGACAATGATTTTTATTATTTTTAATATTTTTTTACTTTATAATTCATTAATTTACTTTTAATATTATATTTTCAAAAATTATAATTTATTTAGACATTTATAATTTATTTTTTTCTTTAGAAAAATAATTGTTTGTGATATATTAAAAAATAAATTATATTAAAATCAGTTAAAATTAATGATGTAAAATATGAAAATATTAAATATAAATTATAAGTTTCTAAATAAGTTATAATTTAAAAAATACAATACTAAAAGTAAATTAGTCAAATAATAAGTAAGAAAAATTAATAATAAAAGAAATAAAAATTACTGTTCAAAATATATTAAAAATTAAAATAAATTATAAAAATAAATTACATATAATTATCTTATTTTTATAAATACTAAATATATTATTTAATTAAATTATATACTTAAAAATAATATAATTATCTTAATTTAAAATATTCTTTATTAATTTAGTTATCTTAATTAATACTAATTAGAATTAATGTAAAGATTAAAAAGAATACTACAAAAATATTAAAATATAAAAATAATTAAAGATTTTTCAAGTACTAATAGCAGACAGAGTTATACATGCTTTAAGTTATTATTTTAAAGTTATTTTGGATTGAACAAATAAGTCGTTAAGGTAATACAGAACTTATTATCATTATTTCGTTAATAGCATCTACAACTTACATCAACCTGGTAAAACTACACTAATCAAGTAATTTTAAAATTGAATTGAACCAATCCGGTAAAAATGACAGAAAATGCAAATCAGATCCAACCATAACCATGATCTTCAGCATGATATTATGAAGGATATGAAATGAGAGAACCTCGCATACAATCAGATCCTTTGTTCATCTATGAGTTAAACATATTAAAATATCACACTTTTTATTCAACAGGCACATCAGAAAACAATCATCTTATCACACACACAATCTCTGAACCAATCTAGGAGCACATTGGTAACTCAAAAACTCATCTTCTGCAAACTATACCATTCCCACTGTTGGCAACACCAGTGCAGTCCATCACACCATATTCACTCACTGAGTTAATCTTCCCTGAAGAAGCTTCTTCTGCAGCAAACAAACAAACCCCACAATCTGCAGAAACAAGTGATGTGGTTCTGTACCTGTCTTCCCCTCCAACCACAGGCATTGCCACTCCCACCTTTGCTGGACTCTCAAAATCTGGCTGGTAAGTCCTCCCAAGAACCCCTTCAACTTTGTTGGACAAACCATGGAACTTGAACTGCACCTCCAAGTGAGCAAAGCAATCATTATCAGGAATTTGGTAGTTGTGGATTCTGCTATCTTCCCTGGTGACAGGCACAACATTCACAGATATTTCAGCAAATTCTGAAAGAATAACAGTAACACTGTTCTTGCTTGATGTTCTCTCTATTCTGAGCTGGTTTTCTTGGTGTTTCCACATGGAGAGGTAACCTTCTGGGATGACTAGGTCTTTTCCGTTGTGGGAGAACTTCAAGTGGTCGATTTCATCGTCCCATGTTGCTGCTGTGGTGGCCTCGATGGTGAGCTTGTGGGAACCAAAGAGGATTCCCAGGGCTTGAATCCAGGTGTAGTCCCTGCTTCTAGTTGCCGGCCTCAGACCTATAAACCGTGCGTTGATTTGGAAGCTGAGATCGGATACTAAGGCGAAGTGCTCGTTTCTCCTTCCGTGGAAGTAGAACACGATTCCATCTGCTCCCACGAAACGAGGGTCCAGACATGCAGATCCACGGCCGTTGCAGTTTGGTTTGCGAGCTGTTGTCGTCCAACATGGAAATGAAAACTTGTTAAGGTTTCACAAAATGGTCAATAGTGTTACCAGTAAACATGAAATTTTCGACATACATTCTCATGCATGAATCTATCTCTAATACACTTTTCACATCGAATATTTAACATCTTGAGTATAAAATTAGTGTTAAAAATACCAAACATAACACGAAAAAAAACTCACGGTCAACCATATAAATAAACTTGATACCATTTAATGTTATGTTATTTAACTTATTCATTTCTAACCATATAAAAATTCTTATTTATATTTATCCTTCAACAATTAATAAAACTAAATATTTACGAATTATTTAATAAATTGACCAATATTTATTAGGACAAATTCTAATAACATTTTTCAATCTAATTTTTTAAACCGTGGATGTAAGATTTCTAACATAAAAGTTAGTAGAAATTTAACATTAACATTTTCAGATGAACATTGAAGGAAGAATTTGATTCTTCTAAGTAAACAATTCACTTTAGTGGACAAGGTAAAGTAATCTAAAAAATAATGGTTAATGTTACATGTACATCTCCGCCAAATCATGAATATACTAAAATATTTATTAATTAGTGATTATTTCATCAATTACTAGATTCCTTCTATTACTTTTATTTACTTTAGTGTCAAAGTGAGATAAAATGTAGAATGAATGATCTTACTTTTGCACTGAGTTTCGCATGTGGGAGAATCACAGTCAAGAAAGCAGACTTTGGCTTTTGGGTCAGATGGTGATTTAAGAGGGCACTCAGAAGGGCATGGTACTTTCTTCCCAAAGCATGGACTACTGTGGAAGGGGCAGGTTAGAGTGTTTTTTCCTGCAATGATTTGCATTTCACAGAATGCAAACAACAGAAGGAGGTACATTAAGCCATTCCTACTTGAGATACCCATGATTTTCCTCTGATACACAGGAAAGACCAATGTGACGTGAACTTGTGGTATATGCTCTCTTTGGTTTACGACTATTTATAGAAAAACTCAACGAGTGGCCATTTTCTACAATGTTGGCAGTTGGCACCTGTTGTTGCTTTCTTAAAGTCTCATCTAATGTAAATCAATTCCCAAAATGTGTCCAGATGGATTTCTTGAAAATTTAATTTGCTACATTTTATATCTTGTCAATGAATGCATTAACATTCACATTATAATATGGCAATTGATGGTTGACCTTTGTAACTTTCACTGAAGGCAAAGGCCTCGCGAGTTGCGTGTATTAAGAGAGGGGTGATTAATCGCCGTTAAGTCTGGTGTAGCCACGAGGGATAGAGGGAATTTGTGAAGAGGGTATGGTCTGTTTTGAATTTATTAGTCACATTGGAAAATGAAACAACGTGGAAAAATGATCTCAATAACACTGCTGAAAACATAAACAAAGTCTGATATTATTAGAGGAAAATATGCCGACCCCTCCCAAATTTGGCATACTTTTGCATACTCCCTCTAATTTCCATTTCTTCTGTTGGAGAATATACACGTTGAGAAAAAATAGAGGAAATTAAAGTATATATAAGTTAAGATTGATTAAGTTTATCAAGGATATTAACACAATTTTTAATATATTAAAATTTATTGAAAATTATAAAATTAAAAGCGATATTCATTAAATAAAAAATGAGTTTCATCAAAATTTATAAATTTTAATAAATTTTAAAAATATATTACTAGTGTTTTTCTTTCGAATAATACTTTCCTAACTTAAATACTAACTAGTCCAATCATATTTTTCAACCAACATTTCACAATTTAATATAGTATCAAGGTTCACACTTTTCTATTAATTAAGTACACTTCACCATCTAATATGTGATTAGAATCTAAAATCTAATAGTCCATACTTATTCAACTTAAAAAAGAGAAAAAAAATTGACGTCTAAAATTTAAGAAATACAAGCCTAGTCAAACTAAAAAAAAAATAGACTTATGGTCTCTAAGATAACTTGAAAATAAGTCCAAGATGAAAAAATAAACTCAATGATCTTTGAAGTATCTTGAATATATATTGTCTATTAAATGACAACAAAAAGGAAAATGTCTTTTAAATACCGGTGATTCCCCTTTTTTACAAATAGTAAGTATGAAACTATTTGATACTTATACAATATTACCATTCTATTTGATTGCTCAGAAAACAAAAGAAAATGTGTCAACCCAAAAAATTAAATATCAACATCAATAATCAAGCTTAACCATCCATGACAACGTGACATTCAAATCCTTCCTTCCACCCACCTAAAATACTACAATGCCACCTTTAAATCCTTCAATCTTCTAATTACTCTAACAACCAATTCTGGTTGAGGCATTTCATTAAACCTTTTGAGGGCTTTCTCAAGGGCAGGTCCCTAGAGACTAGTGTCCAAGAATTTGAAGGTTGCAGTTACACTTTCCTTGCTCATTTACTCAAAATACTTCGTCAACTATTATTTACTCAAAATGTGAAAATCTTTCAAAAACTCGAGGGTATCATTCACGAAGCTTGAATGAGGAGAAAAATAAATGTTACACATCTCATTAAGTAAGCCTTGGAGTGATCACCTTAACGGGAGTCATTAAGAACACCCTCAATTTAGGAAAGATCTATTTATTTTCATTGCCTAAATATGCCTCTTTCATTGCATCCAAGTATCTTTTGGAGTTTCATAGAAAAGAAAATTCTCTTCAATGTTATTATTCATGGAGTTGATAAGTCATGGCATGACCATGTTTTCAGCTTTTCATCCTTTGTAAATGTGTTCCTGTTTTGCTGGACCCGTAACATGTCCGGTGAGGTAATCCTCCTTACCCTTCCCACATATGAACATCATGATGACTTGGGACATTGGAAGTAATTTATTAACTTTAGTTTGTGCTGATATGTAATGGGAAGACAAGAGTTGTCTAGCACTCCATGATTGTTTGGAGGTGTTTTTATAGGGCTAGATGAGAGTTGGTTGAACAATATTTGATCATATTGTAGTGTTGGATCTTAATATCATATCGAATTTTGGAAGAAACTTGAATTTTTGTGATATTTACTAATTGAGAAAACAAATCGAAATAGAAAAATATTGGGAAGCAACCTTCTTAAAAAGGAAAATTTAACAGAAATATGTGCATAAAGGTTCTTCATCTTATTTTTGGCTTGAATATTCCCCCCAATATCTGACAGGAATTTTTTTTCTTGTAGTTAGGCTTGGCAAGGTATTCCTGCAATTGACTTTGGCACGTAGGTAAATACAAATTGATATTGAAATGCTATAGTTTAAAATAAGAAACTTTTTTTCGTAAATGTCATTGTGATGCTTCTAAACTCAATAATCTACACTGTTAAAATAAGGCAAGCATCACATTCCATTGTACCATGCATTTAACAAGTCAATAACACAGAAAAGGCTTATTACGTGAGTTAGTTCATCATAGATAGAAGGTGGTTTGGAAAAAGAAAAGCTTATTTAATATTTTATTAAATAAGTGTTTAAAATTTAATATATTCTTTATATATATATATATATATATATTTATTTATTGATAAATGCTTATGTATTATTATATAAGTATTTATGAGATATTATTTCATTTTAAAAATTTAAAAGGAATCAAATCATGATTAAAAATTTAAAAACTAACTAAATAATTATTATAGTATTATTATATATCACAAAAATGTTAAAAATAAAAACTACTAGTCACTATTTACCTATTTTTAATTTTTAGAAAACAAAAATTTAACTATCATAATTTTTTAAAAATTTAACACATAAAAAATTTCAACATGTACCTATCAATAAATTTAAAAGTTAAAATATTTAATAATTAAAACATGACTAAAATATAAATTAATGTGTTAAAATTAAAATAATATGTATCTTACGATGAAGCTTTAAAAATGAAATGAAGCTTTAAAAATGTAACATTCACGTGTATAAATAAATATATAAAAATAGTAAATTATTATAAATTTTCAACCACTACATACTATAGTAGAAGGAGGAATATAAAAAAAATAAAAAGTTTACTAAGAATGAATAATTATGTTTTTTTTTGTAGAATTTAGTATTTATATTAATTTGGATAATAAACAAAAAAATAAAAAGAAAATACATAAGCTTTATATATTTGGTTATGTCAATATTTGAATGTGAGTCATTTCACAAGTTTTGCATGAACTATTTCTATAAGGCAATTTTGAAAAGCTTATAAAAATAAGCTAAAAATATATATGGTTATAGATATTTTCATAAGCTCTTCCAAATATTATCATAATAAGATAAGTTCAAGTAAATTATGTATAAACTCTTCCAAACAAAACGTGAGTTATACGAGTGGGGTCTCTCTCCTCCCTCATATTGCTCCTCATGACATCCATGATGGTTTGATTGGTTTCCAAAACCATCATAAAAAGACTAGAAAGTGTGTCGATAGGAAGGCTCGCCCCATCTTTCCAACTCCTAGGGAATGTGCATTGCATTTATCTTTGACATCGTTTATCTCATCTAGGGTATCATTTTGGGCCCCTATAGGACATGCAATGAAACGATGTGAGATCAATGTGGAAAAAATCAAGAATTTATAGGGAAGGTAAGGATTTTGGGATTGGGTCAATGGAGCATATGTGATCTGAAGAGGGATTGAGTGCAATGTGCATAAAGATCTTAAGAAAAGAAAGGGAACGTGGTGAGAAACTCAAAAGTGGTTTAGAGATTTCAAAGAATTATAGTTGAGGAGGAAAAGGTTAGTGTCAGAAGCGATGTTGTTATTCGTCTATGACATTGAGTCAACTCAAAGGTATGGAATCAGAGACACAATGAAAGTAGAGACTACACACAAAGAAGATATTTTGTTGCATCCTCACCCATACATTGAGTTCAACCTTTTGATCCTCTTTCTTTTGTCTATTATAATGTCATCTTTCTTATATATAGAAAAGAGGACATGTATGATTTTCACATGGAAAACATGGTACAAACCAAAATACCAACCTATAGCCAATTTGTTAGAAGAAAACCAACCAAAAAAGGACGATTGTAACTCAATAGTTATGCAACAACAAATTGTAACAAACAAAATATCTAAATAATAATCTACTCATTATGTTCTGATACCCTCTCACAAGTTGGAGGTATCAAATAAGCCCAACTTGAAAAGGATTTAATGAAATGAAGATGTAGGTAAAGATTTAGTGAAGATATCGACTAATTGTGTAAAAGACTAAAGTAGTAATAAGTGAATGAGACCTAATTTTATTTTCTCCCTTGTCACATGATAAACTATTTATATGTGCTTGGTTCTTTCATGAAACATGGGATTATGAGCTAAGTAATGTTAGGTTATTTTTGGACCTCCAACTATGTGGACAAAAGCCCAATACTCTCAAGCCCGCTAGGTCTTTCTTTATAAGAGGATAAGAGGTCAAATTGACGAGAGACACACAGAGACACCTAGAAACACAAAGATTGAGAGAGTGTCAATTTTCATAAGGCAAAAGAGAGAAGAGAGAGAGGGAGAGAAAGAGAGAAAGAAAGTGTTCTGTTTTCATCTCAATATAGAACAGTCACGTCAAAATCACGATATCTACTTCGTTAATCATTGGATCGAGCTGGAAATTTGACAGTAGGTTCAACACATATAGTTTTACATCTTGACCATTTTGTTCTTGATTTATAGGTCTGTGGTATGAAAAATCGTGTTTGCATAGTAGTTCAATTTTGTGGGTTCTTTACTTTCTTGTTCCTTCATCTGCAAGCTTTGCTTGCTTGCTTCTACTGGTTGATTGTATGAACAAATACTGTTCTTGACATGAACACTCTTGTATCCTTATTTGATTATAATGGATTGATTTTTTTGGTCTGGACAACCCATGATTTTTACCTCTCATGTTGAGAGGGGTTTTCCATGTTAAAAATATTGGTATTTCCTTACATGATTTTTCTCGTTATTGCTGTCATTTTTATTTGTGGTTAATCCTTATAGATTCTTCTTACAAGTTAGGAAAATTTATATTCACTGTGTTGTTACCACATTGGTGGTGCCTTATTGGTTTTTTTAGTGCCTTATTTTTTTTCCCTATCAAGTAAATTGTATATTCATTATCACAAAAGACAATAGTAGGCTGCTCTAGAGAATTATGTAAATTTGTCAATAAATAATACAATCATTGAATTTCACAATTGAGATTAGGAAGTGCCCAATACTTAGCTTCAATGGAGGATCTAGAAATGGTGCTTTGCTTTTTAGGTTTCCAAGACACATGGGACGATCTAATAAAGACATAATAACCAATAAGTGACTTCCTGGTATCTTGACAACATGCCTAATCAAATCTACAAAGGTTGAGGGCTTTAAAGGGGATGATTTAGGGGAAAAAATCCCTTAATTGGAACCAATTTGAAGTACTCCAAAACTCGTGTGGCAGCTTGGAAATGACACATCATGGGCTTAATGCTGAATTTTCTAACTGAATATGATATACCAGATCGAGTAGTGGTGAGGTATAATAGTTTCCCAACAAGTCTTATAATGATCCTTCAAATGTGTGCAAATTACATAATATGGCTTGAAATAGGCTAGTCGTCAATGGTATTCAAAGCTCTATGTTACCTTGATTTCCTAAGATATAAACAATTTGATGCTGATATTTCGTTGTTTGTCAAGGCCAATGCATATTCATTCACAACATTTCTAGTATATGTTGATATATTGTTTTAGCAAGAAATGATGTCAATGAAATTCAATAAAAAAAAAGGATCCTTGATTATCAATTTCAAATTAAAGACCTAGGACAACTGAGGTATTTTTTGGGGCTTGAAATTACAAGATCAAAGTCGAGGATCATGCTTAATCAAAGAAAGTACACACTATCTTTGTTAGAAGAAAGTGCCTTCTTAGATGTCAGACTTGTTGACACCCCTTTTAATTGAATCTACCAAACTACATTCAAACCAAGGCACACTTTATCCCAATGAAGGAGCATACAAAATACTTGTTGGGAAATTGTTATACCTCACCATTACTCTACTTGATATAGGGCTCTAGTTGTTATCTTCCACCACTACTAATTTTTCTTTTCTTTCCTAACGTTATCACCTTGATCAAACATATACAAAACTAGAGCTATCTAGACTTTTCCACAAACCTTGGATATCAATCCAAATATGCCAAGACTACAAATAATGTCATAAGTAGCACTTTTTCTTTGGAAAATGCCTCAGCCTCAAGATTAGAATTTGGTTTTACTCAAGAATAATATGAAGGTTTGCTTAGTATTTACAATCATCCAACAACGTAGTAAACCTTCTTTTCACATTATCAATTCAATTTCTACTACAAACACTATCACACCCCATCCCAAGGTAAAATTCCTAACCAATGGTTACTAGACACAAGTGCATCAAACCACAATTCATTTCAATAGTTACATTAGTTATCATAATACCAAACCTATTAGTATCATTTTACCTAATGGTTTTTAGATTGTTACTTCAATTGCTAGAACTATTGATTCTCTTTTGTTGCATAATGTCTCGACCTCAAGATCATAATTTAGTTTTACTCAAGAATAGTATGAAGGTTTGCTTAGTCTTTAACCACTGTCAAAACAACATAGAGAACCTTCTTTTCACATTATCAATTCAATTTCTACTAAAAACACTATAAATGTAGAGTGAACCAATTCTCCTTCTAAGTTGACCACTAAATCTTGAAACAACTCATAGTTCCTCAAATGTAACGGTAGTTGGGGATGACCTTCTTACAATAGGAGCACGGTCTTTATTAACTATTGGTGTAGCTGAGAATTCTTCTTCTTCCAACAGTATCCTCGACTAAGCTTTACTAGAGGTTGCATTCCGATTCCAGCTTCCATTTTCATCATAAATAACCTCCTTGCTGGTAGACACTTGACTATTTTCTAGTTCATACAGCTTGTAACCTTTAGTTGAATGATAACCAATCAGTATGTATGGTGTGCCTTTATCATCAAGTACCCTCCTTGGTTGATTAGGGACATGTTTGTAACAAACTAACCCAAATATCCTTAGATGAGTAACATTTGGTTTGGCTCCAGTCCATGCTTCTTTTGGTGTTTTATCTTCCACTCTCCTAGTGGGAGATCTATTCAATATGTATGCAGTAGTTGATACTATTTCTCCACATAAGAAGCTTGGTAGACTTTTACTTTTCAAGATGCACCTCTCCAAATTTAGCATAGTTTTGTTCCTCTCAACTATACCATTGTGTTAGGGTGTGTAAGTTGGTGTAACTTCATGAATTACCCCTTCACTTTTATAGAATTCCTTGAATTCAACACATACTCACCCCCACCATCTGTTCTTAGAACCTTAATCACCCTCCCACTTTGCGCCTCAACCAAGCACTTAAATTCTTTAAAAATACCTAGGACCTCATGCTTCCTTTTAATCAAATATATCTAGGTTTTCCTAATCAAATCATCAATAAATGAAATGAAATACCTACTGCCTCCAGGGGTTTCTATTTGCATAGGGTCACAAACATTAGAATGTATGACCCTTAGTTTCTCAATTGCTTCAATAGGAACACATTTTCTTAAACTTCCTCCAGTCTACTTATATTCAATACACTCCTTGTGTATCTCTTTTGGGACTACAACTTAAGGCAGTCCTTTAACCATCTTGCGGTTTATGAGTAGGTGAAGGTCTTTAAAATTTAGGTGACCATACCTAAGATGACACAACTACTCCACCTTATTCTCTGAAGTTGCATAGCACTGGTGCTTCAGAATGTTTATTCTGATCTAAAAGGTCCTGTTCTGAGACAGATTTTCCTATATGTCAAGTCTTTGATTTCTGTCAAACATTTTGAGACAATTGTCTTCCATTGTCATAGCAAATCCCTTTTGCAGTAGTTGGCTAAAACTCAACAAGTTTGTCTTCATGCTAGGAACATATAGAACTCCTAAATTACTATTTCTCTTTCACCTTTGTCTTTAAAAACCACTTTGCCTATGCCTTCTTCAATGTGGCTCCTGTTATCTACAAACAAAACTCTGCTCTTTGATGAGTCATCCAAATTGATGAACCATTCCCTTTTCCCTATCATATGAGTGAAATAGCCAGAATCTATGTACCAGGAAGTGTTATTGGAGGATTCATTGTTTGTGGTTGCCATGAGCAACACAACTTCAGAATCTGATTCCTTATCTTATACCCGGTTTGCATGATTGTTGGTTTATTCTCGGCACCTTCTCCTGCCCAACATTCTCTTGCATATTGATAAGTTTTCTAGTAGTTGTTGCATCTCACTTTTCTCTTATTGAACTTCGACTTCTTGTTGTCTTGCTTCTATGCTTGATCCTTTTTCTTTCCTTTAGAGGATTCACTAATTTCACCACATCCTTAATCTTGGTATTTCTGGTTGGTGTTTGATTTATTCCCTTTTTAGGATCCTTTACCTTTTCCTTTGTAATTGGATCATGCCTGAAGTGCCTGTTCTTGAAAGACTCTTCTCTTGCTGATCCTTATCTCATGTGCCTCAAAGGAGTGTTGCATCTTTTCAATCTCCATAGTGTCCAAGTTCTTTGATTCCTCAATTGTAATAGCTACATGGTCAAATGGTTGTGGCAAATTCCTTAATATTTTGTCTACCACTTGCTCATATGAAATCTTCTGCTTGTAGGCCCTCATGGCATTGACCAGTTCTTGGATCCCGTCAAAGTAATTTGAAATGGATTCATTTTCCTCCATTTCAAGAAGTTCGTATTATCTTTGCAACGTTTGCAGCTTGACCTTCTTGTTCTTTTCTCCATCACCATATGTTTTCACCAAAATCTCCTATGCTTCTTTCAAGGTGGATGCATTGGAAACCTTTTTAAATATCTTTAAATTGACACAATAGTAGATGAGGAATCATGCCTTGCTATCAAGTCTTTATTGTTGTTTGAAGACTAGTTTTTGCCCACAATTACACCTTTGCTAGGTTCTGTAAACCCCATTGTCAGAAGCCAAAAATCACCAGCATTTTGACTCTCCAATTATCAAATAACTTCTTATCAAAAGCAAGTAAGGATCCGGGAACTATACTGTTTGAGTCAGCCATGTTGCACCTTTACCTCCTTCGATTTTCCTTCACACACCTACGATCTCTACAAAAGGCTTTTCTACACGCATTATTGATCCTCGAGAACTCTCCACTCAGCCACCACACTTGCAAATCAGTTTTTTCTACATAAGATTCTTAAGAAAAAGTGTTTCTTTTACTAGGTGCCAACCACACTTGCTCTTTCTCAGTCCTCATAGGTTCAGGTTCAAATAAGCTCTTGATACCATGTTGATAATTACTCAAACTAATTAAAATAATGAATGAATTGTATGTATATGAAATGTAAGTTACAAAAAAATGTTAGTAACTAGCCTTACTTATATAGCTAGTCACAAACTACTATTAGTTAGGAGTAATAAGCCCAAACTAACTTCTTAACTAACCTTTCAGTTAGTTCAACAATCTTTGAATTAACCCTAACAAATCTTCTAAGAAAGTCAATTTAGACATCTTTTGCCTTTGAAGGAAGACCAAAAAATTAGGACTAAGTCAAGAAGGATTGACCTATTCTATTTCTAAAGCATTATGAACCATCAATCTTAATCCTTAGACATAACTACCTCCAACCTTCATATTGATGCCATCCCACAACCCACGCTTACCTTTAAACCTACAACAACATTAGATGCACCTAAGTCTCCCAATGAGTTTTTCAATGAGCATGAACCTATTTGCATCTCCTTACCTGTAAAAGAAATCTTCTCAAGGAAGGTTTATCTAAATCTGGTAAAAGATTGGAGATTTGGCATACATCCATCATATCGGTAGAGACAAAAGCAAGGTCCATAATTCTAAGAAGATTCTGATTTTTCCTATAGGCCTTTGCTTTAGACCATTGGATCATTTAGAACTAGGGTTCTTTCACTTTATCAAGGAGGGTCTTATGTGCAACTTCATCCATGTTGGAGCTAGATTGAAGTATCAATTGTTAGTGTCTCCTTCTTAATACGTTAAAGCATCCATCAAAGTTTTGATTAACTTGATAGGATCTGTCGCAAATTCCCTATTAAGGACTTTAATAAGAATAAGTTTGAGAATATGAGAATATTGTTTTTATCCCTATGCCAACCAAGCTATGCAAACCCATCCATGGATATGTCTTGGTTATGTAATAGCATGCTCAAGGATTGATTGAAGAAGATTTTGCTAAGCAAATTTGATAACAACATCTTTAGACTTATGAACAACAAGCTTCCAATAATGTGCTTACATATGAACAAAATAAGGATATTCCAATTACTCATGGAGATAGCTACTCAATAAAAAGGTGTATCACTTTAGTGATAGCTTGATGATAGTTACAAGAATGCCTTATTCAAGAGATATATAGAACAAAGAGAAATACAAGAAGAAAGGATTGAATTGTTTCAAAACTTTTTCAAAAATCTTAAACTTTAGATGATTGTAGGTTTAGTGATATATAATATATATCTTTTTAAAATTGAGTTTAAATATCCCTCAAAGGGGATTCTCAAAAACACTGTCTAAAACGTGGTATATAAATACATTAAAGAGATAAGAAAAGATAAACACAAGGTTTATACTAGTTCATCTCAAACCAAAGACTATATCCAATTTCTTAGTACACCCCACCAAGTAAAGGTGACAAAGGGACTAGCACGACCCAACTCAATTTTCATATGGATTAGGATTTCATTGGTCTAATCTGGCTTGATGGCCCATCGAGTTGGGCCAATTTAGGCACAATTTCTTTTTTGCGTAAAAAGATCTAAATTTCTAAAGGGGATTTTTTCAAAGAAAATATCGAACCAAATAAGCCTAGTTCATTTGAGGCTAACTCTTTTGGAGCCTAAATTGGCCCTACGCTACTAGTGGGCCAATCCAAATTTTTTTAGCCTATCCCAGTTTGACTCATCGGACCAAACCCATTTTTCCATCTCTATCACCAAGTTTTTACTAACTGAACTTCCCAATACAAGTATTGTTTAGCATAAGCCTCGTCAAGTTCACCACAAGTATTCTTTGAATACAAAGCAACTTTAGGCTTTAACCAACTTCATAAAAAAGTGGTTTTAGGGCAAGTTTAACATACCATCTAATCTTAACAACAAATGTACAAATATAAGTTTAGTCTTTCTCATAGAATTTATAAGTGTTTTACAAAAAGATCCAAGAATTTGATTTCATGATTTTCAATGTTGATATGATAAGGTCATATAGTCATCATACAATCATCTAAAAGCAGAACAATAATCATATAAGCTATTCAGTTACACGAAGGAACTTCTAATTGTTAAATCCACTCATTCTGTCCATAAAAACAAGGAAATTGATAAAAAGAAATGGAAAAGGTTGGAAGCCCTCGTGATAATTAGCATCACTGCTTGAGTCCCTAAAAAAGGAGTCTTTGCAATTAGAGGTTAGTTTATTGTTCTTCTAAAATGACTACTTACTGTTGATGCTCAACAAAGCATGTGACCTTGAACTGTTATTTCTTTTTCAAATAATTGCAGAAGCTAAGTGATTTGGTGGTAACATCTCGTGATGGTGGAAGGGAAGACAAGGATGCCAAGAAAACAACATAGAAGATGACAATTCAAGCAATGGTGGATATAGGCATTCAGTGGTTGGAAGCCTGAAGCAAAACCAAGGTTTTCAAATTTGTGTATGGACTTTGGAGGATAGAAAAGGTCTGTGTGCAAATGATCAAAATGAGAATAACATCATAAGGAGTGAGAAAATTGAGGACAAAAGACAAACTTCTCAGAATGGATGATCATGTAGAAATACCATTGGCATCACTTGGAAAATGATACAATACTGTGGAGCCAAGTGGCACCTTAAACCAGTTATGCAGCAATTCTTAAAGGTTAGATTTCTGTACTTGAAAAGTAAACCACATTGTTGAATGTGTGATTTTTGTTTCCTCTAAGAAGGAACACGAATTGGTTGGTTGGCTCTTGCGCTGCCAACAGATCAAAGCATCCAACCCAACCAAGATGTCTATTGGCCAAGAAAAACAGTTTTGTAGGCTTGATTTGATAGGGAGAAAGTTGAGATAACCTCACTCAACTCAATTGTGTGGAGATTTGGAAAAGAAATAATGTACAATGTCTGTGTTTGTTCATCCTTGCATGCCTTTCCTATCCCCTTGCGTGTTCTTTGTTCTTTTTCATTTTCCTACTTCTAGTTTTCAAGGGGTTTAAATCTTAAAGGGGCTTTCTTTTATCACTTCAACAAGTGTGATCTCTAAAGAGACAAAAACAAAATGATGAACGGTATGAATAAGGTACTACTTGAGTTCATGAAGCAGTGAATACATTAATTTCAATTTCTTAGTTTGTCTTGGACTTATTTCCATTTTCTCTTGTAAAAAGTTCAATGGGGATGGATTCCATGTCAAAAAATTCTACAATTTTGCATACACAATTGCATAATCCTATAAGAGCAAGCATCACAACCTATAAGAGCAATGAAAATAGTGCAATATCGTACTTGAGCATAAAACATTCAATACATAATCCTAAGAGAAAACATCAGAAGCTAACATAAACAAAATGTACTACTAAGTGAAGGATCAAACAAGGTAAAGAACCAGCTCTAAAGAATTAATACAAGTACTTCTTTATTTGCTTCTATTAAGCAACATTGTACCCACAATACAAATGCAACCAAGTAAACACTACCTAAACGTTACAACCAAATTTGACCTGTGCATGGCTAAAATGTTAGTATAAACATAATTTTAAATTTTTGTCAAGTAATATATTAATTAGCTTGGATTTAATGCTTCATAATGTCTTATAAAGACCATCTAAATAATTTATTTACAATTAATGAAAAGGACAAAGGACTTATTATAATTTAAAAAACTTTTTCAAAAAAACATAGAAATGGCATAAGTATCTAATTGGACCACGTGTTGAGAGTTCCAAAATGCTATAAACTGTGGGGGTTCCATAAAATTTATCTTTTTGTTTTTTCTTTCTATAAATCTTTTTTTTTTCTATTCATCGAAGCTCAAAAATTAAATAGACAACTGATCCAAGCGAAAGAACTGTAGTTCCATTACTTCTTGTAGTTCCCATATCTTTGAGAGACGCTAGAATCAGACAAGGTGTCCCATACCTAAAAAATATTTAGTTACAACGTTTAATTTTACAGAGATTATCAAGAATATAAAAAGTAAAACTTCATAGGACACTTGCCACTTACTCGCAATTTTTTCTTTGAGCCTCCTATTGCCAACAAGAAGGGGTTGTCCTCTGAGAAAGAAATAGAATAGATAGCCCCCTAACAAACACCATAAAAGAATAAATCAGCGTCAATATAAATAACATATAATGATTTGTATAATACTTTCCCATCACACATACATACATGTGACTGAGAAAAAGAAACTTACTATTTTTGGAAAATAAGATGCTACACAAGATGGTTGGTTCATTGAAAATTCCCAAAGTTTTACCTATGACAAATATTATCCGTCAAATGAGATGAATTCCAATCACAATCAGCAGCATCATGATACATGAAAACAGTAAAATTAACTTCACTATTACCGTTTTGTCCAAGGATGCAGTCGCAAGAAGCTGCATGAACGTTGTCAGGGCAGAGTTAAACTAAAGTACATAATACATAGATATTCTCATCAAAATATTGTTGAATATACATACATTAGGTGCTGATAGATTATAGGATACTGATGTAACAGCTTTGTCATGAGAATGAACGGTAAAAGTACTATTCAGCTCAGATGCGGAATCAGTCTTGGCATTCCGAATATCAAAATACTTAACAGTACCATCTTCAAGACTCACCTAACAGGACAATTAAATAGCTACCAGTGAAACAATACTTGTGCCTTCAAGAAATCAAAATTAAGGATTCATAGAACAGAGAAGAAATAGATAATAAATAAAAATAATGTAATGGGAATTAAAAGCATGATAGTAATTCTTTTATAAAGAAAGGGATATAAAAAACAATGTTGTGTGATTTATTAGAAACAAATAAAAAGAGGAATGTTAGTATTTAGGCCTTATAAATAACCATAACACACCACAAAGGAGTGCTCAGTGTGTGGATCCCATGCCAAGCTCTCTACATCAGCTTTGACTGACCACTTGTAGCCAGAATGTGATGGCATCCTCCCATCCTTCTGCAAAATGTAATCGCATTAAAAGTCAACCAAGATTTAAGGTTCAAATATAATCATTTTTAAATAAATATACAAACAAAAAATACAAATTACTATAAAATAAGTAATCAATGCTAAAGCAAAATAAAGAAAAGTAGAGTAACCAAGGAACATTAGATCATTACCACAACAATAGTTTGATCAAATGAACCACTAAGAAAAACTTGTGGTGCATGGTGATTCCAAGCAACAGATTGAACCTGTGAGAGGTTATATGGAAAAGATATAAACATGAAAAACATCAGCAAATGTATTGACTCAAATATTAAAAATAGCTGATGATGGAAAAAAATACTGCATTTAATGATTTGATTGAAGAAGAAAATGCATCTTTTCCCTTATCAACATTGTGGAACTTTGCTTAACAAAGTCCCAAGAAATGCTTGTAATATTCATATTTAATAAAACATTTAAATTGGAAGGTGATAATTAAATACCACGGGTTACATCTTGGTTCATAATTGTGTAATAAAGATCACCTAAATCTATCAAAAGTAAATCATGTTTCCAACGTTTTTATAACAGTTCTAAAAAAGCATGTGGACATTTAAAGAAAAATGTTTGTTTTATCAATAAAATGACCTAAAAATAAAAAATAGTTACTTTCTAACTTAATTGTTGCCTTGTCTGAGTGGTGCTCCATTGTAATTTCACACTTCCCAGTGACAACATCCCAAATCTTTACTCGCTTGTCAGCACTAGCACTTGCAAGTATATTCCTATATTTAGGAATAAATGTCAAGAAAAGTGACAAGAGAGTTAATAAAATTAATAAATAAAAACGTTAGGTTCCATAAAACATAGAAATAACAGCAGAATGCAAATTTATATTTAATAGACCTGTACTCCTTGTTCCATGCCAGACCAAGTACTGAGTCAGTGTGACCAAAATCTTCGTGTTTGATTGATTTCTACCACAATAATTTGCAGGATCAGAAAAATAGGTTTGTATAGAAGCTTTGTACCAAATTTTAATAAAAAGAAACGGCCAAAATATATAGGTTTGTATAAAAGCTTTTTATTTATTTAAGCATGTGTATATGCAGATGTGTACACCTCTATGCACATTGCTACATGCACACATATCTGGCAGCTCCTGAGCAATGTATATCACCATTCACCAAACAATATAAAAATTCATCTGTCCAAGACTCGGAATAATCAATAATTATTGACGTTTGAATTTTAAAAGAACAACACGACAAATGCAACTGCTATAGATAAGTCATACTAGAGTATGCTTCCATTTGAGAATGAAAGAGGTAACCGCATAATTCTATGGTAATAGAAAATAACAAAAATGTAGAACAAACCATTTTCCCCTCCCCCTTTTCATCATCATTGCCGCCCAACACCTTACATGGCTCTACCTCTAGGTCCTCCTGAACCTGAGAACAAAGGGAAGTTACAAGGTACTCAACAAAAAGACCTCAACTACAAGTTGAAAACAGTACAGTGAGATTTATATATACTAAACCCACTTACAACATTAAGGTCCCAAATTTCTATGGAAGGTTCCATCGAACCAACAGCTAAGAAATTTCCTGTGTATAAGATAAAAAAACAATGCAAAGGCATCAAGCAGTTATGAAGTCAAATTTAAAACATAAATTGCAACTTACTAGTAATGGTGGTGATTTGATCCCATTTGTTTGAACTTATTTTATAAAAAAATCACAGTGCTTTTAAGAAATTTTACGATGTTTATTTTAAAGTTTAAAAATAATCAAAATCCAAAAAATAATCAGATTTTTTCTTATAATCAGAAACTACTTTGAGTTACTTACAAATGCAATAATAGGAAACTGAAAGTAATTTGTATGATTGTAATAAGACAGAAATTAGCTTCTAAAAATAATTTAATCTTTTGCACAATCTAAAAATCACTTTTTTAAAGCTGAAACAAACAGGTGCAGTACAATCCAGACACAGAAACAATTAGTCGACCATTTGAAGAAAGCTTTTGATGGTCTGGACTAAGTTTGAATAATAAAATTGTAACTGATGTTACAACTTTTTTGCTTCATCTTTGGATAAAGAAAGAATTTTCCATGTTCTTAGCATAATAAAATGAAGGTAGAAATTATCATTAACACAATTTACAAAATCCCCTTTGTTTACTTGTGAAGAAGAAAAGTCCAAATGCAGAAAACAAACAGTCAATGCATGTCAGAGATATCAAGCAATGAAACAATAGTTTTGACCTCTTTCTCCTCCTTGAAGGGGGCAATCAAGCCAAGCTGTGCAGAGTGGGAATGCTGAAATTTCGATCCCATGGTGACGATACATGTTCGTTTCTCCATCCTCGAGTACCCAAACCTGCCAGAGCATAAAGAAATGACCCATAAGTCTACTAATGTCTAATGGGATAGAGAAAAAGGATTATAATATATCAACTACTTCACAATAAACAATTTAGTTACCTCAAGAAGACCGACATTATCCATCTCCTCATCATCACTATCCTCATTAAGTGCCCCATTACGTGCACAAACAATGACAGAATCGGTTGGATAAATGATCATGTCTTCGAGTTCTTCAGAATCATAATCCTAAAAACAATGACAAAACCAGATGGATAAATGATCATGTCATATAATCAAAAGGGAAAGGGCAAGGACAAGGAAAGAATAGAAGTGTTGGAAGTTGGAACTTACATTTTTATCTTTGAGATATGGATCCATGTCGTTGTTGGAATAATATAGATCATTATAGGTATATACTTCCATTTCGTTTAGCATATATAACTAAATAAGATTTAACATTGAGGTTATTATATAAATAAAAAATAATTAAAAATGTTGTTTACAAGGCAAACAAGGTAACTTTTAACTTTATTAACTAGTTCAAAATTTGTTTAATTAAAATAGAGTTGTTTGTGTGACATTGTTGCAAAAAAAAGGTCGAGAGGTACCTGACATTGTTGCTGAATGAAGAGAGTAAACAAAGAACAAGGATGGTGAACTCAGGAAGGTCGAAGCAAGCACTAACAAGGGAATAGAGACCGATGATGTGTTACTGCGAAGGCAAACACATATTAATCGTATCAGGAGTTAGCAAGTGGGCTTGGGAATCGTAATCCAACCCACGATAATGAGGCATAAAGGACAAGCGTGGGGGCGCGTTCAGATCGAGGCGATGTAATAAAAGCGCCCCCATCATTGCGTCGTCAGAAATGAAAAGGCGCGGAGAGAGGAGAGATAAGTTCATCCAATCTAGCAGGCCCAAAACAAGCCTAATGCTATTTGGCCCAAAATCCAAAAGCATTTCTAGTTCCATTCGACCCAAAGCCAAATTCAATTCCAGCATATTCAGCCAAGAGCCAATTTCAATTCTAGCATATGCGGCCCAGAGCCAAATTCAATTCCAGTATATTCAGCTTCAAGCCAAATTCAATTTCAGTTATATTCGGCTCAAAGCCAATTTCAGTTCCAATCCATTCGACCCAGAGCCAAATTCAATTCCAATATATTCGGTCCAAAACCAAATTCAATTCTAACATATGCGGCCCAGAACCAAATTCAATTCCAGTATATTCGGCTCCGAGCCAAATTCCATTCCAGTTATATTCAGCCAAAAGCCAAGTTTAGTTCCAGTACATTCGGCCCAGAGGCAAGCCGACACATAGTTGGCATCACTTGCATTGGCTATTCAGCCAAGCCGACACATAGTCGGCACCACCTGCTGGCCGAAGAGGTTTCGGCTCATACATCCTATGGTTCCGATGGATTCCTAACCACAGAACTACATAAACTTTGACTTCTCTATGCAAGAAGAGATATGTAGGAGCAAAGGAACTTCCCTTGTCAAGTTTATTCACCACCATTCCCTCATCTATTCACACCAAATACCATTCCACTAGGCCTCACATAAATAAAAGTAGACATCAGTCAGAGTTCATTAGATGCATGTATTTAGTTAAGGTAACTATCATGTGATAGGCGCAAGGGGAATCATGTATTTCTCGCGTAACTGACTTCCGAATTCCAACCTTATCCAAACACTTTCCATCCATATGGATTCCTAGCGTTTCTTCCATAAAACGCTGGTGGCGACTCCTATCCTCTTTGGTGAGGTCGCGAGTTGGTCGCGACAGTCCTCTAGCTGCCATGTTAACAGATCCCTTCCTAGAAAGCAACTATGTCTAGAGTTTTGTAATCAAAATGATGCCAGTATTCTGAGATCAAGTATTTATAAGTAAATTAAGAAAAAATAAAAACCTGAGCCTCGCAAATTTTGACATAAATTGTCATTGTCAAATACTCAAACCAAAAATAAAGAGCTCACAACACAACAGCCTATTAACCGCACCTACATAGAATATGTTTGATGTATTGTGGAAATAAGTATTGAGATATATTTAAATATAAGCACTAAGTAGGTATTAGGTAACTTGTTAGTTGTTACACAACTAGCATAGGATCCTAGGCACAGAATGATTAGTTGACAATTCTTAACAATAGTTTCATAGATATAGCAGCAAGGCCAAATTAAAGGAGATTTTTTTCTTTTTGTTTATGAAAGTTCTACTGGTTATTAGCTAAATCCTATTGTGGTATGCGTCTCCCGAAACCACAACATTTAATAGTTAGAAGTTTACCAAAAGGGGAAAATAAAGTAATGAAAGCATGAGAGAATGAACACTAGATTTCTTACCACACAAGAGAATGAACAAAGTAAAGAATGAACATTATCATTTATATTTAGCCAAATTTCCTACCATATATTTCTGTGTAGTTCATTCTTGGGGGTTTCTCTTTGTTTGTTTTTTTTTAGGATATAGCATTATTTGAATAATATCAGCAGAGGGAAAATGCCATACCAAGTTCAAGTGATGGACGTGTGTCAGAACCTTTAGTTCTGGAAGGAATTCATTTGATGCTTGCATATCCATCTTTTTAATTGCAGCTTTCTCCAGAAAAAAAAAAAAAGGGAAAAAGTCAAGTGCTGGTAATAACTTGAATTTTCCATTTCTTGCAACAGATCAGTTTTATATCTGTGTGATCAATGTTTGATGAAATAGGATCCAACACAATTTAAACTTTAAAGCAAACATTATGTAGTGAAAGAAGACAATGGTATGCAATTAGCAGTAAACTAAAGCTTCAAAAATATTTTCACAAGTTTCTGCTTGGCTTCAAATAAGATCAATTAACTTATGACGAGGTGGGGTGTGTGCATATGCATAATATCTCTAGTCTACACTAATGATGGGAATAAATACTCGTGTTGGGTGATACTACACACATTTCTTACTTATCCTCATTTTATAAACAGCATGACAAACCTCATCCCGAAGCTCCAAATAGTAAACAGATCCAAAGCCACCTTGACCAATTATATTAGTTACACTAAAGCCTTCAGTAGCCTTGGCTAGCTCCTCATATGAGAACTCCACTCACTCAACATTCAAACACCAAAATATGGAGACAAGGTAAGGCAAAGAGAGATGCTATTAAATCATGTATCCTTGGTAGAACAGTTTGTAGCTAATCATCGTGATAATTGATAGAATTAGAAAGGAATGTTTTAGAATCATATATATCCACACATTAAAAAAATAAAAGAAATAGCATTAAAACAGAAAGACATAACAATACCATGATGGAGTGGACTACACTGATCTTCAAACGCTCCTGGGACTGGGAGAAGGGATACCTCAGCCACTTTCTTTCTTCTGTATAGTCCACAACATATAGAATAAGTGCCAAAAGTAAGACCCCAACAGCTGTGGTAGCAATGGCACTATATATTCAAATTTAATAACAGTGTCAGCATCTCATAACAACATAACCACCATGATTTGTCTTGTCACACTTCACACAGATATAAAGTTGGTTTTAGCTTAATATTTTTAGAGGGATTACGAATATCACAAGTTCAGTTTCTACCCCGACCTACAACCCTACCTCCATTTCGATTCTCTCTGACGATGTAGACGTCAGCAAGGGCAGCACCCCCGCATTCCAGCATGGAAAGAACAAAACCGCTGCTGAGAGCTTCAATCCCGAGCATTGGGCATGCACTGCAGAGTGACTACAATTGGAGGTCAGCGTGAAGAGCAAAAACGAGCTGGCATTGAAGGTGAAATTGGAGATGAAGGTGAAGGCCAGGACATCTCTCCCACACAGAACACGGACTAGCCCAAGCTTCTTAAATGGGTAATCTAACTAATTTCCAAAAGTATTAAACTTCCAAAAATTACTTTAAGTCTAGAGCTTGGTTTCCAGAAATTTTTTTACCAAAAATGCAAAAGGAGAGTGTATAATGTGAAGAGGGGAAGTGCAATTAGCAACTGTCATATATAAACCTGCTTGTCCTAGAGGTCTTTTATTCCTTAACGTATGGGCTGGGCCTCAGCCCAGCACAGCCACCAAGTAACAATCCACCACTTCAATTCATTTTATCATTAACCAATTAAGTTTCTTTTCACTATTAATTACTAATTAAATTAAAATTACATTTTATATTTTTATTTATGTTATTTTTGTAGATATATTATTTTTTAATTGTTTAGGAAAATAATAATGCAAATCATAATCATAATCATAAACATATTATTTCTTCAATTTAATGTCAGTTTTCTGTACCACAAATATTGAAGAAAAAAATTCTTACAAAATTACAAGACTTTAGTAGTCAATATATTCTTTTCTTATCTCATATCTCATCAATATCAACGCCTCTCGTTACAATCTGTGAAATATGTGCATCACTATTTATATTTTTCATTAGTTTTTAAGAGAGTGATTAAGGTTATGTATGAGCACGATGATTTCTTTTTAATTGTTTATATAAAATTTAGTTAGATATATAAAAATAGTTTAAGGCCGAGAGCTATACATATACAATTCCAGATTATAATAATGCAAAAGTGCTTGACTATTCGTTCACACTGGCTAAAGAATGATAAAGACCACACTGGCAGCATTACAGTTAATAAGACTAAGGTGCTTGAACTATAATGTAGATGAATGCTTGCAAACATGTGAATACTACCATGATACCAGTGACTGCTGTCACTGCACATCATAAATGCTCATCTTCCTCACCTGCTCTAGTACCAACTAATTTCAACACATGGAGCTATTCCACATGATTGTAAATTTCCATTGTTCACAGTCAAACTCTTCTTTTTTTACTTTCAACCTCACATGAAAATAATTTAATTCCAGTTTAGATTACATCAAGCATTGTCTGGTCATAAAGAAATCATGACAGTGCAATTTAATATTTAAACCCCAAGTTATAGATGGCAAACTTATTTATCCGATAGTAAACAAATTCTAAACTCAATACTAATCAGATCATGTATCATATTTGATTTACTTGTAGAAAGAATAGATATGAAATAAGTCTTAAATTAGGAAAGCCATATCAAAATGAAGTCAACCAATGGTAGAATATATAATGAATTATAATATTTACCTCTAAACAAGTACCAATATATCAAATCCATGCAACTGAGAGCCAAAATTGTAATTGAACCTTCATCAAGAATTGCTGATTTTATGCTTGTCCATTGTGCACCATGCAACATCTGTATTTGTGACTAATTTTGAATTAAGTACCTGCAGAAATCACGTACACAAAACCAAGCAATTCTTTATTAACAGAAATATTAATTCAATGGACACCATTAAGCACATGGAAATAATTTGCTAACTTCAAGTGATGAACAGACAAGACTTACATATTACATAATGGACATAATAACAAACTACTCAAATTCTACAAAAAAAGTTGGGACACATAATTATAACATTCATCACTTTTGCATATTTTTAAGATCTATCTTATTCAGACAAGGCTCGCCCAATATTATATGTCTTGAATAACAGTACCTAGCTCTTTATTGAACATTTAAGCATAAACCTTAGGTACACAAAAAAACAAAAATGAAAAGTGTTATGAAAATGCATGTGAGATGTGTGACCTTTGCAGCCCAGCTAAGACCTTTCTGTGAAAAATCAACACCAATTTTATGCAAATAAGTTGGATACACTAACTATGCTTCCAACAAGCATCCAGAACCACATCCAAAATCAATCTGTGATAAAAGAGTAAAATCAAATTCACAATGCAGATTAACCAAAGATAAAAGGATTTTGTACACAAACGTAGTAGCACGGACTCTAGAAATTGTTGCACTGTAAATTCCATGTGGAGAGCTGAAAAGACGAAAGAGCCTGCTCCTTTCTTTGCTCAAGAGGTTCAGCAACCTTGATCAAACTTATTTCACGTTCCATACAATAGTCTTCTGAAAAATAAAAATATAATGTCATTGACACAGTCAGCAATTTACCCACAGAATGAACCAGGGGGTGGGAGGTTGAGAGAAAGCATAGATGATAACAAAGACATTATTTTGACTCAACGACTGAAGCAAAAATCAAATCAGAAATAGGTAAGTTTGTAGAGAAATAAGCATACTGGCCAACAGACATCTGATCACAACCTCCTCAATATAGGAAACCAGAGCACCAACTCCCACTTCAAACTCAAACTCATTACAAACCTCAACAACTTGTTTCACATTCTCACCTTCCACAGCCAAAGAAACTGAATACCATATACAAGGTAAAGATCCATCGCATGGACAGACACCAAAATATGAACCTTCAATCTTAAAGGAGCGCACTATATTTCCCAGAATGTCATATGATGAATTCATATAGATTGATTCAACTAATTATTGCACTGAATCACATTAAGCTGACCATTGTGAGTTGATTGACCTGCTAAAATATCTCTGAAAATGTTTTCTGAATAAATCTGGATATTAAGGTTGTCTGCAGTCCCATAAAGATGCTCAAAACAGACAATCATACTTTTAAAAAACTTAGAAGTTTCAATGAAGCATTCTGAATAGTATCATTCTGCCTCTTAAAGACCTCTGAATCTGAATGCTATGAATGTTACAGAGACCCAATTGACACATTCTCACCAGATTCTGCAACCTTCAAACATGATCCTGATAATCAAGGTGATATTTTGAAAGGATGAAATGTAATGGAGAAGAGAGGTTTAGACATACTTTGCTGGTGGCAAAACATACAAAGTACGTAGGAAGGGAACCCCTCCAGTTTGCTCTTGCGGTGAATCTTGATGGCAACTCAGATGCAAGTATCACTTCTGTGGACAATTTATAAATGCATCCAGGGGTCTTCCCTAGACGCATCCAATATTGGCAACCTAACAATCATTAAATGATGCAAACTCATGCAATTTTGAAGAGATAGATACTGACAAATTCTACTGCCCATAAAAACGCAAAATTACAAATGTTGTTCACCAAAGAAATATTTGACAAATGTACAATTCAAGAAACAAAAAGAATAAGGCATATAAGAAACCAAAGTCAGAAGATGTTAGGTACCATAGCCATTAGTTAGCTAGGTTAGTGGGCTGAAATAATTTGAATAAGGCATGTTGCCTATAAATAAGATAATTTGAGAGAGATAACTATCATTTCAGAAAGGATTGTACTGTTAAAGTGCGGACAAAACAGTGTCTTTCGAATATTCTGAATATTCAATAAAATTCATTTCTTTTCTAATTTCTTATCCAGTTTCCATCAGAAGAGCGGGGAAACTGAGTTTAAAATAAAAGACTTCACTTACTATTTTAAACATGCAGTTTGCACAGATATCAAGAATTCTTTAGGTAACAAAAATATTTAGCAAAATGTATTATCATTGTTACACAGGAACAGGATATGTCACACCTTTGCCCAGAAAAAGAAACAAGAACAAATATATATTGAACAGACTTACCAAGAAATACAGATCTGTAATTTTATATTAAAATTGATGCTAAAATCAATGGGATATCAATTGAGGAACAATTTTTTACAACCATAGAAGAAGAAAATAGCAAAAGAAAACATATGGGATATGACAAAACTGAGGCAATGCTACCCCGAACCCAAAGACCATAATTTCCTCACTCAATGACCAGATACCTCTCTTTTATTCTTGTCACCCATGTTTCTAATTCATTCACACACTTGCCATGTAAAAGCAAAGTTATTAAAGCCTAATTCCTACCTCCGAACCTTGTTTCCCTTCCCCTACCATTCCTTTTTTTTATCCCTACAAACTTCAGTAACCGTGGTGGCACCTAACAAACACCTAGAGAAATTATTGGTTAGACAGATTGTAATTGTCAAAAAAGAAAGATCACTATAAGGCAGACAGAATTATCAGAGCATTTTCAACATTAAGAGATTTTAGACAACAACCAGGTTAGGTCCATTCCTGAGTTCAAGCATATGACAAAGGTGTAAAGAGAAAATTTTTCCACCAAAAATCAAAGAACCTATAAAGATTTTTAAAAGTTGTTGTGCAAAAGTGCATTGCATGATAATTCTTTATTTTGATCAAATAATGCTATAAGGTTGACCCTGAAAGGTAAAATAAGGTTAACCATTATACAAGAAACAATTTAATAAAACATTTGAATTTATTGAAACCAGTAACATGCACCACTTGTTACAACCTAATAAGAAAAGATCTATAGATTTCCATGTATACCCAATACAAGCTAATATTACATCACTAATTATTGCACAGACAAGTAGTGACTTGCACTTAACTAAGAGATCCCTCAAAATGAAGGGATTCTTTTGCATTTGACAATTTATTATATGAATCCAGTAGTTATGATTTTGGAGCAGTAAAGAACACAATGTTGTATCGGAAAGAACATTATCCAAATTCTTCTCAAAAGTCAAGAACAAGTTAAAATGCAATCATCTAATCTGAAGAAATTTTTCTTTATTCATCATATCCTAAAATCAGAAAATTGGCAGCATCTTCAAAACCAAGTATATTTGCAATGATATTAAGGTAGCACTATCGCAGATGAATGAATGAGCTTCAATAGAATTTTCCACCGAACTAGGAATGTAAAAAAGAGGCAACATGAATGCATTCTTGTGAACCATCTTCTTTCATTAATAACAATAGTACCTTGTGGATATGCACTCTGTTTTCTAATCCAGAGAAACTGTTCAGAGGCAGCAAGAAACCCCTATAATGTTGTAGCTACCAAGCATTTCCCTGTTCTTTCTTGAATTGAATTTGAATCAAGCTAAACTGAAGGCATGAAAGACCTATCTTCGTTCTTTGCTTGAATTGAAACTATTATTCATCACTTAGCACCGCCACCTTAGTGCAAAATCAATTCATTTTTTGCATTAATCTACATATACATTTTAAAGATAAATTAGTACAGTCCATAATCTTCTATATTAGATTTCAAGATCATGATACATGCACCTAAGGGGAAAATTGGACTCAAAATAGAAAATACTAACAACAACCAGAAGGCATGATATTCTATTTCACACGGGATGACGTGCTTTGTGACAGTACCTAGAGGACAAGGAATGTTCCACAGAACCATAGCATAATATCTGAAAGCCATGTGTCAAACTTGAGGATAAGTAATATACCATGAGAAGTTAAGTAAATCTGAACATTAAATCTCTGCAATCTCCTAAAATTTCTCAAAAAAAAAAAAAAAACTATATCCTTAAAAATCATAAAAAAAAAATCTGAGACTATGACCTTCCCAGTGTCTACGTACTACTGCAAACATGCATAAACTATGAAGAACGATTTCATTAAAGAACGCAGCACTGCATTCACTTTTTGGTAGAATAAAGGGGATTAAAAGTTTACACTCCCAAATAATAGCACTAAAACTCAGGTGGGAACACAGTAAAAGTTATATCCTCCGGTAGAGCATTGTAAATAAAAAGATGGAACAAAATAAAAGTTCTCATCTGACCATTCTAAAGAGCTGCCATAATTAGCTAAAGCATCATCCACCTTATTAGTTTCATGCAAGGTTGTTTGCATCCACATAAACTTTCCCCCTAACCAGTTGAAAGAAATAATGTTCCTGACAAGACTGTAACAAGGATGTGTAGTCAGACATCCATCCATCCATGACAGAGGAAATTAATTACCCTCTGAGAATAAGATTCCATAATAAACTCCTTAAAGCCATGATTTCAACAATGGACCAAGAGCCTATATCAATAACATGCAAAGACGAAATTTCTGCAGTGATCACGAAGAACTCCACCTGCAGGAGCTTGTCTAGCTCGCAACTGCACAGAACCATCACAGTTCAATTGGTAATGGCCATAAGGAGAAGATATCCAACATATATCAACGGCTTGGGCAGACCAAGACCAGAAGAAAGTGTCAATAAACCTGCATGATGTAAGCTAAAGTTAATAGCAACCACTTGACTGTGGATACAACGAACAATATCACGTAGCGGCATAATAATATGAATTAAAAAGTTGCTGGTATCTGCACCTTCTACAATTGACTAGTTGATTGGATCTCATGTTTGAATTCAACCAGCATTTAAGATCCTATCAGTGGACGCATACTGCTCCAGGACTTCCTTTTGTCATAACAGCTCTAGCCATAGTACATTGATGCAATATATGATCAGGATCTGCACTACATACCAAACAACTAGAATCAGTGGTGACTGATGAGCCTTTTTTATCTTGTCTCATCCACGATCAGTGCATTACTTGCAATTTTCCACAGCAAAAGTTGCAATCTTTCAGGACCTTGTGAGCCAAATAATCTTGAAGATGGGTCAAGATGCAAATTTATGCGAGCCATTATGCTACTATATGTGGAGGCCGTCATACTGATAAATCACTTGCAGATCCTTACCAAGCTATAGAATCAGGTCCATTAATCGTAACAAGAGAGGAAATTGCTCTAATTATAGAATATGCAGAACAGTCTCATCATCTATTAGATCCAATATGCAAAACAGCCTACATGAATTTGAATAATTCATCAAACCGTCAATTGTCAAAGCATAGAATCCTGATATTAATAGGATGAATTTGAATAAAAATTTATTAAATAATTATGTCAAAAACATCAAATCTCAAAGCATATCATTTCAATCATATAGTACGAATTTCAATAAAAATTTATTCAATAATTATATCAAAATCATCTATTCTCAAAATATTTCATTCCAAATTTATAATATGAATTTGAATAAAAAATCATAATATAATTTCATTGAGAGCCATCAGTTCTCGTGCATTCCATCCCGAGTTTATAATATGAATTTGAATAAAAAATTCATAATATAATTTTATTGAGAGCCGTCAATTCTCAAGCATTCTATCTAGGCTTTATAGTATAAATTTAAATAAAAATTCATAATATAATTTTATTGAGTACCGTCAATTCTCAAGCATTTCATCCCAAATTCATAATATAATTTCATTGGGAGCAATCAATTCTCAAGCATTCCATCCCTAATTTATAATACAAATTTAAATAAAAATTCATAATATAATTTTATTGAAAGCCACCAATTCTCAAGCATTCAATCCCAAATTCATAATATAATTTCATCGAGAGCCGTCAATTCTCAAACATTCCATCCCAAATTCATAATATAATTTCATCGAAAGCCGTCAATTCTCAAACATTCCATCCCAAATTCATAATATAATTTCATCGAGAGCCGTCAATTCTCAAGAATTCCATCCAAAATTTATAATTTCATCGACAGCCGTCAATTCTCAAACATTCCATCCCAAATTCATAATATAATTTCATCGAGAGCCGTCAATTCTCAAGCATTCCATCCCAAATTCATAATATAATTTCATCGAGAGCCGTCAATTCTCAAACATTCCATCCCGACTTTATACTACAAATTTAAATAAAAATTCATAATATAATGAAGAGAGCCGTTAATTCTCAAGCATCCTCTCGAACCTATCCTATTTTAGGATATGAGCGTAAAAAGATTCTTCCTGCAGTGAGCTAAGTCAATTCTCAACCACATTATTTCATTTTTACAATATGAATATAAAAAATATTCATACTGCATTTTAAGGCCGTCAATTCTCAAACACACCATTCTAGTTTTACAACATGAATTAAGAATTCACGTTGGAAGCCACACTTTGGTCCCAAAAGCTCAAACATCACATTCTGATATAAAATTATAGGACAAAGAATTCACCTAGAAAATGAATTCACATCGCAAGCCACATTTTAGGCATCCAAGATTGACAAATAAAGAAATTCTTCGTGCTTTATAATGATTCATTTAGATTGGGCAACCAAGAGTCATCAATCATCAGAGACCAAATCAACCGTGCAGAATTTCGGACAATCAAGATTCACCGAAATCGAGCATTCTTGAATTATTAAGAATGTGATGTCCCTGTCTCAATAGAATAAATTTTTTGAAATATTCACACCAAAGACAGGTTACGGACAGAACAAGAACAGAGTAAGAACAGAGTGAGAGTGTTTGAATGATGACTTACAAGACTGGGCAACCAAGAGTCGTCAATTATCAGAGACCAGATCCACCGTACAGAATTTCGGACAATCAAGATTCACCGAAATCGAGCGTTCTTGAATTTTTAAGAACGTGATGTCCCTGTCTCGAAACAGAATAAATGTTTCGAAATATTCACACCAAAGACAGGTTAGGTACAGAGCCAGACAGAGCAAGAGTGTTTGAATGATGATTTACAAGACTGGTCGTACCAGTATATAAACTTGTTTGTCGGCTGAGGTTTATATCATATGGGCTAGGCCCAAGCCATATCCAGCTCCCATTTAATAATCAACAACTTTAATTAATTTTATTATTAATCAATTAATTTCTTTTCATTTAATAGTTATTATTAAACTAAAAAAACATTTTTTTATTTATTATTGATGCCATTTATATAATATATTTTTATTTTTATCAAAATAATATTGCAAATTAAAATAATAAATATTTCCTTTCCTCAATTAAATATATCATTTTGCAGTATTAATATTTAATTAAAAAACATCTTCTAAATTGACAAGACTTTAATAGTAACTATTTTTTTCCTCTCATCACATCAATGACTCTTGTTAAAGTTTATGAAATATGTAGATCACACTTTTTGAATTTTTCGTTCCATTTTTTAAGTAGGCGATTAAGTTAATGTTGGAGAGTTGAGGATTTTTTGAAGAGTTCTGTTTAAATTTATAAAAAAAAATAGTTTGTGATTATATATTTTTTATTTATTTCAACCAATTTTATGTTTTAATTTATTATATAATTTTTCATTTGATATTTATTACATAAATACTAACTAAACTGTGAATAAATGCTAAAATTGTATATTAACCTTTTTATATTTTTATTATTGTTATTGAATTAAATTATAATATGTAGATTTTTTTTATCACTTAACTTCCATTAAGAATGTGTTGTTGAATGAAAATACAGATCACCGGTTCCCAAACTAAATAACTCAAATCCTTCTTATTTATAACATGAATATAAGCTGCAAAAGAAACTTATGGAACAGAGAAGGAAATGGGTTGGAAGATAGATAGAGATACCTTCATCCTCATCATCATAATGTTCCATGTGGAGGTCCTTCAAGGCATGGGTTATGTTGTCAGATACTGCATCAGTTACTGTCAATGTCTGCATATCTGCCACATCTTCGTCTACATTCTTACTCTCACTTGAGTGGAGAGGGATAAATTCTTGATGGTCCTTTTTGAAAGGAGGATCAACTGCAAAGGGCTCTGATTTTGGTACCCCTTTCGGTATCCATGAAATTGCTGAAATCATTATTCTCTTTTTTTTATTCGTAGTCATTCTTCTCTACTGCTTTTTTTGTTGGAGGCCAGAAAATATCTCCTAACCAACTGCTGGAAACTAATTACTTCCAAATAAAGATCACCAAACTGAGTGTTACCTCAACTGCCTCTACTGCTTTTTTTGTTGGAGGCCAGAAAATATCTCCTAACCAACTGCTGGAAACTAATTACTTCCAAATAAAGATCACCAAACTGAGTGTTACCTCAACTGCTACACCAGATAATAGAGGATTTAGATGGTGTGAAGGCTTGAATGGCAAAAGCAAGACAAACCATACACCTATAAATACGTGGTATCCATGGGCTTTGGCCCAATACCAACTACACCAGCACATACTCATGTTTAATGTAAATATCTATTGCAGAGGTCAGTTGCAAATACCATGATCCCATTAGTTTAACACTATTACAGGAAACGTATTAGGTGAACTAATAATTTCTACTTTATCTTACATAAATGATCAATCAAGATTAACTCATCACAAGATGCCCAGGCATAGTGTGAATGACAAGTGATATAAATGACAAGCTCAGCTGGTTTGGCTTTGAATTTCAGTTCAATTTTGAGTCATGTATTAACATATTTGGTATTTTATTGAGGAAAAATAGGTGGTGTATGCTGCATACAGTATGATTGATGGTTGCAACATGGAAAAAATAGAGGTTGCAGAATACCTAATTAATAATGTAATAGAAAATTGAGGAGTGCATATTTCGACAAATCAAAAGGAGTTAGCAGCAAGCTTTCTAGTTTCTAATTGAAAATCAAGATATTAAAAGAGGTTCAGGTTATGAGATGAGTTTTCAAGAATATTCAAAAATGGATTCGGGTTATTAACATTAAAACTCTTGGTTCTGGATCCTCCACAAACCGTAGTGTTTGTGGTTTAGTTGAAGCACTAAATAGTTTATTACGCCAAAGTAGTGGTAGTACACTGTCCACAAATACCCAAGAACGTATGTGTAATTGTACAAGAGATAAAAGATGAGGTAAATCAATAAACATAATGAATAGAGACAATACTTGTTACCAATACTACTCTGACATAAGATGTTTTCTAAATAACATCATCAATAAGTATGGAGCATCTCAGGTTCCTATTTGAAGTGAACATTTTGAAAATTGCTATTTATAATAGTCATGGTCTCATTTTGAAGCAAAGCATAGGAACATCATAACCATGGAAGCATTGGAAAGGGTAACATAACATACACCTTCCAACTTTCTCCCCCTCACTGCTATGTAAGCATTGGAAAATAGCCAAATAGTATCCAAAATCATGGCAAACCAGAAATAACCACCAAAAACACCAAGGAACTATCTGAAAACATCAAACCAAAATCATGGCAAACCAGAAATAACCACCAAAAACACCAAGGAACTATCTGAAAACATCAAACCTAACAGAGAGAACACATTGGAACTAACCACCAAATACAAAACAACTGCAGCCCGAAGAAGCAAAACAACCAAAGTAAGGTGGCAAACAAAGACAATGAGGGAGATGGTACAGCGAGACAAACAATGGCACACATAGGTGGAAGGTAAAAGGGCAGCACACACAACAAAGGCTCGCCAGACATATTCCAGTAACCACTTTGATGCTGTGGTCAAACTATAAGGTTTAGGTAGGGAAACATTGACATATTAGACTGGTATGGTGTATTATAATGATAAAAAAATACAAAGCACTAGCTCCTATTTATAGTAATACTGGACTTCTAATTCTAATTGAATTAAATAAGTTAACATATAATTAAATATAATGAAATATTAAAACTACTCCAAAAGAGATCATTAAAACACTATAAAACATTCTAAGATACAATAACAATACTAACATTTTATAGATGTTATAAGTTCTAACAACAATTAATAATTTTCTCCCTTCTCCCTAGGGAGAAATATTAACAATTGATAACAAAGAGATAAACCTAAAAGCTTTCTGGAAAAGATTAAAGATACCTCCAGAGTGTCTTTCGGCTCCTTGGTTTTTGCATCAATAAGTTCAATCAAGACAGGTTTTCCATCCCTAGCAGGCCTGATCTATACAGTAAACATGAGGAGTGTGGCATGTCAAAGTAGCCAACTAACAAAATTATATCAAGAAATTACAAGATGTAGTTACCTTGGTTGCAAAAACTCCAGTATGATAGTCAATATTCCGGGGATTTATAAGGACTCGCTGAGCCAACTTGCTAATTTCAGGATCAAATCCAGGCATAAGTTGATCTAAAGCTTCTATAAAAGTAACCTGCGGTATACCAATTATTACTTGGATTATCTTTTCAGTGATAAATTGGGGATCATAAACTTTACAAATAAGGAAATAATATAAAGATTAAATATTTTTTAACTTCTTGGACTAACAAAAAGTATAAACCGTGATATGATTTTACAGCACATCCACATATTTCTGATGTCAAATGATGGGATCAATTATTTGTATATATTTCTCAAGAACAAAAGGTAATGAAAAAAGAAAGGAAAAGTATCACAAAGATGTGCTACCTCACTTCCAAGTGCTGTATATACATCACTGAATTCAAGGCCAATATATCCACTTCATACAATTGCTATCCAATCAGGAACAGACTCCAGTTTGAGTGCATGGTCACTGGTAATCACAGTCTTCCCTGAAGGTAATTAGTTGGAAATTTTTCACTAAAAAGTAATTATAACCAATAAATCTTAGAAAAAATTGAGAGATGGAAAAAATATAAATATACAAGGTTTGAATACATGAGCATCAAACTTGTGTCACAAATTAGAGAGAAGATTTCCTCATAACATAAATATAGGACCAGACAATTTTTAAAATTCTGAATTGGATGGAAGCTAAATTATACATTGAATACCTGTACTTACGTTAAGAAAGAGGATGAATTAGGATATGGGGGAGTATTCTGAAATTTTTAATTGCTGAAAAGATATAATTACTGTTTCAAGTCTACTTTATGACCCATGTGGACTGCAAAAATGAAGGTGACCATAACCCCTTCCTCTAAAAAATGAGTAAGGACTGCATGAATCACTAAATTGACTTTTCAGATTGGAAATCAGAAGATCCATCTATACTGAAGAAAGATTTCCTTATGCACATACTATTAATAAAAAAATCTCCAATTTAAAATAGATCACCCCATTTTCCACCGCATGCTTAGTAACTGATAACACTCTAATTTCTTGAAGCTGGAAGACAATCCTAAATCCACTGAATTCAGTAAAACTAGAATGAGCCATGAGGAACATCAAATATTAATGTCACAAAAGAAAAAGATAGATATGTACCATCAATTTCAATGCCCTTAGGAACAAAAGGAACAGAACCAGTAGCACTGATGATATTTTTTGCTGTTACTATTTTGTTTGAAGAGCCAACTTTCACCTTTTGAGGACCCTGCACAGATTGATAAATAAAGCAGCAAACCAAATTGTCAAAATACTCTTTTGCAATTTCATTATAGCTTGACCAATAAATAAATAGCTCAATTCCCTAAAAGTTGCAATCTTTCAGGACCTTGTGAGCCAAATAATCTTCAAGATGGGTCAAGATGCAAATTTATGCGAGCCATTATGCTTCTGTATGTGGAGGCCGTCATACTGATAAATCACTTGCAGATCCTTACCAAGCTATAGAATCAGGTCCATTAATCGTAACAAGAGAGGAAATTGCTCTAATTATAGAATATGCAGAACAGTCTCATCATCTATTAGATCCAATATGCAAAACAGCCTACATGAATTTGAATAATTCATCAAACCGTCAATTGTCAAAGCATAGAATCCTGATATTAATAGGATGAATTTGAATAAAAATTTATTAAATAATTATGTCAAAAACAACAAATCTCAAAGCATATAATCTCAATCATATAGTACGAATTTCAATAAAAATTTATTCAATAATTATATTAAAATCATCTATTCTCAAAATATTTCATTCCAAATTTATAATATGAATTTGAATAAAAAATCATAATATAATTTCATTGAAAGTCATCAGTTCTCGTGCATTCCATCCCGAGTTTATAATATGAATTTGAATAAAAAATTCATAATATAATTTTATTGAGAGCCGTCAATTCTCAAGCATTCCATCTAGGCTTTATAGTATAAATTTAAATAAAAATTCATAATATAATTTCATTGAGTACCGTCAATTCTCAAGCATTCCATCCGTAATTTATAATACAAATTTAAATAAAAATTCATAATATAATTTTATTGAGAGCCGCCAATTCTCAAGCATTCAATCCCAAATTCATAATATAATTTCATCGAGAGCCATCAATTCTCAAACATTCCACCCCAAATTCATAATATAATTTCATCGAGAGCCGTCAATTCTCAAACATTCCATCCCAAATTCATAATATAATTTCATCGAGAGCCGTCAACTCTCAAGCATTCCATCTCAAATTCATAATATAAATTCATCGACAGCCGTCAATTCTCAAACATTCCATCCCAAATTCATAATATAATTTCATCGAGAGCCGTCAATTCTCAAGCATTTCATCCCAAATTCATAATATATTTTCATCGAGAGCCGTCAATTCTCAAACATTCCATCCCGACTTTATACTACAAATTTAAATAAAAATTCATAATATAATGAAGAGAGCCGTTAATTCTCAAGCATCCTCTCGAACCTATCCCGTTTTAGGATATGAGCGTAAAAAGATTCTTCCTGCAGTGAGCTAAGTCAATTCTCAAGCACATTATTTCATTTTTACAATATGAATATAAAAAATATTCATACTGCATTTTAAGGCCGTCAATTCTCAAACACACCATTCTAGTTTTACAACATGAATTAAGAATTCACGTTGTAAGCCACACTTTGGTCCCAAAAGCTCAAACATCGCATTCTGATATAAAATTATAGGACAAAGAATTCACCTGGAAAATGAATTCACATCGCAAGCCACATTTTGGGCATCCAAGATTGAGATTATGGAATAACAAATCAATCTCCCAACCCATCCATGACTGGCAAATAAAGAAATTCTTCATGTTTTATAAAGATTCATTGAGATTGGGCAACCAAGAGTCATCAATCATCAGAGACCGGATCAACCGTGCAGAATTTCGAACAATCAAGATTCACCGAAATCGAGCATTCTTGAATTGTTAAGAATGTGATGTCCCTGTCTCAAAACAAAATAAAATTTTCGAAATATTCACACCAAAGACAGGTTACGGACAGAGCGAGAACAGAGCGAAGGTGTTTGAATGATGACTTACAAGACTGGGCAACCAAGAGTCGTCATTTATCAGAGACCAGATCAACCGTACAGAATTTCAGACAATCAAGATTCACCGAAATCGTCAAGAACGTGATGTCCATGTCTCAAAATAGAATAAATGTTTCGAAATATTCACACCAAAGACAGGCTAGGGACAGAGCCAGGACAGAGCAAGAGTGCTTGAATGATGATTTACAAGACCGGTCGTACCAATATATAAACTTGTTTGTCGGCTGAGGTTTATATCATATGGGCTAGGCCCAAGCCCAATCCAACTCCCATTTAATAATCAACAACTTTAATTAATTTTATTATTAATCAATTAATTTCTTTTCATTTAATAGTTATTATTAAACAAAAAAAACATTTTTTTATTTATTATTTATGCCATTTTTATAATATATTTTTTATTTTTTATCAAAATAATATTGCAAATTAAAATAATAAATATTTCCTTTCCTCAATTAAATCTATCATTTTGCAGTATTAATATTTAATTAAAAAAACATCTTCTAAATTCACAAGACTTTAATAGTAACTTTTTTTTTTCCTCTCATCACATCAATGACTCTTGTTAAATTTTATGAAATATGTAGATCACACTTTTTGAATTTTCCGTTCCATTTTTTAAGTAGGCGATTACGTTAATGTTGGAGAGTTGAGGATTTTTTGAAGAGTTCTGTTTAAATTTATAAAAAAAAATAGTTTGTGATTATATATTTTTTATTTATTTCAACAAATTTTATGTTTTAATTTATTATATAATTTTTCACTTGATATTTATTACATAAATACTAACTAAACTGTGAATAAAATGCTAAAATTGTATATTAACCTCTTTATATTTTTATTATTGTTATTGAATTAAATTATAATATGTAGATTTTTTTTATCACTTAACTTCCATTAAGAATGTGTTGTTGAATGAAAATATATATCACCAGTTCCCGAACTAAATAACTCAAATCCTACTTATTTATAACATGAATATAAGGTGCAAAAGAAACTTATGGAACAGAGAAGGAAATGGGTTGGAAGATAGATAGATAGAGATACCTTCATCCTCATCATCATAATGTTCCATGTGGAGGTCCTTCAAGGCATGGGTTATGTTGTCAGATACTGCACTGTCAATGTCTGCATATCTGCCACATCTTCGTCTACATTCTTACTCTCACTTGAGTGGAGAGGGATAAATTCTTGATGGTCCTTTTTGAAAGGAGGATAAACTACTAAGGGCTCTGATTTTGGTACCCCTTTCGGTATCCATGAAATTGCTGAAATCATTGTTCTCTTTTTTTTATTCGTAGTCATTCTTCTCTACTGCTTTTTTTGTTGGAGGCCAGAAAATATCTCCTAACCAACTGCTGGAAACTAATTACTTCCAAATAAAGATCACCAAACTGAGTGTTACCTCAACTGCTACAGCAGATAATAGAGGATTTAGATGGTGTGAAGGCTTGAATGGCAAAAGCAAGACAAACCATAGTAGTTAATCCCAGATAGCGAAGCGGAGCGGTCGACCCCGAACTGGGATAGCGGATAGCGCGATAGCCGCTATTCTAATATTATATATATATATTAAAAAATTATTAATATATTTATATTATATATATAAGTTCAAAAACATAAACATTACTCAAAATTCATAAACATAAAGAGAAAATAAAAACTGAAAAAAAACAGTAAAAAACAGCAGAAAAAAAACAGAATTGCAGAAAAAAACAGAAAACAAGCAAAAAACAGAGCAGAAAAAAAACAGCAAAAAACAGCAGAAAAAAAAGAATTGCAGAAAAAAACAGAAAACAAGCAAAAAACAGAGCAGAAATAAACGGCAAAAAACTGAGCAGAAAAAACCAGCAAAAAAAAAAAACTAAAGAAATGAAAAAAACAGAGCAGAAAAAAAACAGCAAAAAATAGCAGAAAAAAACAGCAAAAAAGAGAGCAGAAAAAAACAGCAAAAAAAAAATGAAGAAATGCAAAAAATTACTTCTACATCGCCGGAGAAGGTTGCCGGAATACATCGCCGGAATACATCATCGGAGAAGGTGACAGTGAAGAAAAAAACTCAGGGAAGGAGGAGAAGATGAGAAAAAAGAAGAGGAAACGCAGAGATTTTGAACATTTAAAACCCTTCGCTCCGCTCCGGCCGCTATTGACTACAGAGATGTAGGTATATACTTCCATTTCGTTTAGCCTATATTGAGCCCAAAGCCAAGTTTAGTTCCAGTACATTCGGCCTAGAGGCAAGCCAACACATAGTTGGGATCACTTGCATTGGCTATTCAGCCAAGCCGACACATAGTCGGCACCACCTGCTGCCCGAATAGGTTTCGGCTCATACATCCCATGGTTCCAATAGATTCCTAACCACAAAACTACATAAATTTTGACTTCTCTATGCAAGAAGAGATACGTAGGAGCAAAGGAACTTCTCTTGTCAAGTTTATTCACCACCATTCCCTCATCTATTCACACCAAATACCATTCCACTAGGCCTCACATAAATAAAAGTAGACATCAGTCAGAGTTCATTAGATGCATGTATTTAGTTAAGGTAACTATCATGTGATAGGCACAAGGGGAATCATGTATTCCTCGCGTAACCGACTTCCGAATTCCATTTCTTTGGTCCAGATTCCAACCTTATCCAAACACTTTCCATCCATATGGATTCCTCGCGTTTCTTCCATAAAACGCTGGTGGCGACTCCTATCCTCTTTGGTGAGGTCGCGAGTTGGTCGCGACAGTCCTCTAGCTGCCATGTTAACAGATTCCTTCCTAGAAAGCAACTATGTCTAGAGTTTTGTAATCAAAATGATGCTAGTATTCTGAGATCAAGTATTTATAAGTAAATTAAGAAAAAATAAAAACCTGAGCCTCGCAAATTTTGAGATAAATTGTCATTGTCAAATACTCAAACCAAAAATAAAGAGCTCACAACACAACAGCCTATTAACCGCACCTACATAGAATATGTTTGATGTATTGTGGAAATAAGTATTGAGATATATTTAAATATAAGCACTAAGTAGGTATTAGGTAACTTGTTAGTTGTTACACAACTAGCATAGGATCCTAGGCACAGAATGATTAGTTGACAATTCTTAACAATAGTTTCATAGATATAGCAGCAAGGCCAAATTAAAGGAGATTTTTTTCTTTTTGTTTATGAAAGTTCTACTGGTTATTAGCTAAATCCTATTGTGGTATGCGTCTCCCGAAACCACAACATTTAATAGTTAAAAGTTTACCAAAAGGGGAAAATAAAGTAATGAAAGCATGAGAATGAACACTAGATTTCTTACCACACAAGAGAATGAACAAAAGAAAAGAATGAACGTTATCATTTATATTTAGCCAAATTTCCTACCATATATTTATGTGTAGTTCATTCTTGGGGGTTTCTCTTTGTTTGTTTTTTTTTAGGATATAGCATTATTTGAATAATATCAGCAGAGGGAAAATGCCATACCAAGTTCAAGTGATGGCCGTGTGTCAGAACCTTTAGTTCTGGAAGGAATTCATTTGATGCTTGCATATCCATCTTTTTAATTGCAGCTTTCTCCAGAAAAAAAAAAAAAAAGGGGAAAAAGTCATGTGCTGGTAATAACTTGAATTTTCCATTTCTTGCAACAGATCAGTTTTAGATCTGTGTGATCAATGTTTGATGAAATAGGATCCAACACAATTTAAACTTTAAAGCAAACATTATGTAATGAAAGAAGACAATGGTATGCAATTAGCAGTAAACTAAAGCTTCAAAAATATTTTCACAAGTTTCTGCTTGGCTTCAAATAAGATCAATTAACTTATGACGAGGTAGGGTGTGTGCATATGCATAATATCTCTAGTCTACACTAATGATGGGAATAAATACTCGTGTTGGGTGATACTACACACATTTCTTACTTATCCTCATTTTATAAACAGCATGACAAACCTCATCCCGAAGCTCCACATAGTAAACAGATCCAAAGCCACCTTGACCAATTATATTAGTTACACTAAAGCCTTCAGTAGCCTTGGCTAGCTCCTCATATGAGAACTCCACTCACTCAACATTCAAACACCAAAATATGGAGACAAGGTAAGGCAAAGAGAGATGCTATTAAATCATGTATCCTTGGTAGAACAGTTTGTAGCTAATCATCGTGATAATTGATAGAATTAGAAAGGAATGTTTTAGAATCATATATATCCATACATTAAAAAAATAAAAGAAATAGCATTAAAACAGAAAGACATAACAATACCATGATGGAGTGGACTACACTGATCTTCAAACGCTCCTGGGACTGGGAGAAGGGATACCTCAGCCACTTTCTTTCTTCTGTATAGTCCACAACATATAGAATAAGTGCCAAAAGTAAGTGCCAAAAGTAAGACCCAACAGCTGTGGTAGCAATGGCACTATATATTCAAATTTAATAACAGTGTGAGCATCTCATAACAACATATCCACCATGATTTGTCTTGTCACACTTCACACAGATATAAAGTTGGTTTTAGCTTAATATTTTTAGAGGGATTACGAATATCACAAGTTCAGTTTCTACCCCGACCTACAACCCTACCTCCATTTCGATTCTCTCTGACGATGTAGACATCAGCAAGGGCAGCACCCCCACATTCCAGCATGGAAAGAACAAAACTGCTGCTGAGAGCTTCAATCCCGAGCATTGGGCATGCACTGCAGAGTGACTACAATTGGAGGTCAGCGTGAAGAGCAAAAATGAGCTGGCATTGAAGGTGAAATTGGAGATGAAGGTGAAGGCCAGGACATCTCTCCCACACAGAACACGGACTAGCCCAAGCTTCTTAAATGGGTAATCTAACTAATTTCCAAAAGTATTAAACTTCCAAAAATTACTTTAAGTCTAGAGCTTGGTTTCCAGAAATTTTTTTACCAAAAATGCAAAAGGAGAGTGTATAATGTGAAGAGGGGAAGTGCAATTAGCAACTGTCATATATAAACCTGCTTGTCCTAGAGGTCTTTTATTCCTTAACGTATGGGCTGGGCCTCAGCCCAGCACAGCCACCAAGTAACAATCCACCACTTCAATTCATTTTATCATTAACCAATTAAGTTTCTTTTCACTATTAATTACTAATTAAATTAAAATTACATTTTATATTTTTATTTATGTTATTTTTGTAGATATATTATTTTTTAATTGTTTAGGAAAATAATAATGCAAATCATAATCATAATCATAATCATAATCATAATCATAATCATAAACATATTATTTCTTCAATTTAATGTCAGTTTTCTATACCACAAATATTGAAGAAAAAAATTCTTACAAAATTACAAGACTTTAGTAGTCAATATATTCTTTTCTTATCTCATATCTCATCAATATCAACGCCTCTCGTTACAATCTGTGAAATATGTGCATCACTATTTATATTTTTCATTAGTTTTTAAGAGAGTGATTAAGGTTATGTATGAGCACGATGATTTCTTTTTAATTGTTTATATAAAATTTAGTTAGATATATAAAAATAGTTTAAGGCCGAGAGCTATACATATACAATTCCAGATTATAATAATGCAAAAGTGCTTGACTATTCGTTCACACTGGCTAAAGAATGATAAAGACCACACTGGCAGCATTACAGTTAATAAGACTAAGGTGCTTGAACTATAATGTAGATGAATGCTTCCAAACATGTGCATACTACCATGATACCAGTGACTGCTGTCACTGCACATCATAAATGCTCATCATAAATGGTAGAATATATAATGGATTATAATATTTACCTCTAAACAAGTACCAATATATCAAATCCATGCAACTGAGAGTCAAAATTGTAATTGAACCTTCATCAAGAATTGCTGATTTTATGCTTGTCCATTGTGCACCATGCAAAACATCTGTATTTGTGACTAATTTTGAATTAAGTACCTACAGAAATCATGTACACAAAACCAAGCAATTCTTTATTAACAGAAATATTAATTCAATGGACACCATTAAGCACATGGAAATAATTTGCTAACTTCAAGTGACGAACAGACAAGACTCACATATTACACAATGGACATAATAACAAACTACTCAAATTCTACAAAAAAGTTGGGACACATAATTATAACATTCATCACTTTTGCATATTTTTAAGATCTATCTTATTCAGACAAGGCTCACCCAATATTATGTCTTGAATAACAGTACCTAGCTCTTTATTGAACATTTAAGCATAAGCCTTAGGTACACAAAAAAACAAAAATGAAAAGTGTTATGAAAATGCATGTGAGATGTGTGACCTTTGCAGCCCAGCTAAGACCTTTCTGTGAAAAATCAACACCAATTTTCTGCAAATAAGTTGGATACACTAACTATGCTTCCAACAAGCATCCAGAACCACATCCAAAATCAATCTGTGATAAAAGAGTAAAATCAAATTCACAATGCAGATTAACCAAAGATAAAAGGATTTTGTACACAAACGTAGTAGCATGGACTCTAGAATTTGTTGCACTGTAAATTCCATGTGGAGAGCTGAAAAGACGAAAGAGCCTGCTCCTTTCTTTGCTCAAGAGGTTCAGCAACCTTGATCAAACTTATTTCACGTTCCATACAACAGTCTTCTGAAAAAAAAATATAATGCCATTGACACAGTCAGCAATTTACCCACAGAATGAACCAGGGGGTGGGAGGTTGAGAGAAAGCATAGATGATAACAACGACATTATTTTGACTCAACGACTGAAGCAAAATTCAAATCAGAAATAGGTAAGTTTGTAAAGAAATAAGCATACTGGCCAACAGACATCTGATCACAACCTCCTCAATATAGGAAACCACAGCACCAATTCCCACTTCAAACTCAAACTCATTACAAACCTCAACAACTTGTTTCACATTCTCACCTTCCACAGCCAAAGAAACTGAATACCATATACAAGGTAAAGATCCATCGCATGGACAGACACCAAAATATGAACCTTCAATCTTAAAGGAGTGCAATATATTTCCCAGAATGTCATATGATGAATTCATATAGATTGATTCAACTAATTTATTGCACATAATCACATTAAGCTGACCATTGAGTTGATTGACCTGCTAAAATATCTCTGAAAATGTTTTCTGAATAAATCTGGATATTAAGGTTGTCTGCAGTCCCATAAAGATGCTCAAAACAGACAATCATACTTTTAAAAAACTTAGAAGTTTCAATGAAGCATTCTGAATAACATCATTCTGCCTCTTAAACAACTCTGAATCTGAATGCTATGAATGTTACAGAGACCCAATTGACACATTCTCACCAGATTCTGCAACCTTCAAACATGATCCTGATAATCAAGGCGATATTTTGAAAGGATGAAATGTAATGGAGAAGAGAGGTTTAGACATACGTTGCTGGTGGCAAGTGGCAAAACATACAAAGTACGTAGGAAGGAACCCTCCAGTTTGCTCTTGCGGTGAATCTTGATGGCAACTCAGATGCAAGTATCACCTCTGTGGACAATTTATAAATGCATCCAGGGGTCTTCCCTAGACGCATCCAATATTGGCAACCTAACAATCATTAAATGATGCAAACTCATGCAATTTTGAAGAGATAGATACTGACAAATTCTACTGCCCATAAAAACGCAAAATTACAAATGTTGTTCACCAAAGAAATATTTGACAAATGTACAATTCAAGAAACAAAAAGAATAACGCATATAAGAAACCAAAGTCAGAAGATGTTAGGTACCATAGCCATTAGTTAGCTAGGTTAGTGGGCTGAAATAATTTGAATAAGGCATGTTGCCTATAAATAAGATAATTTGAGAGAGATAACTATCATTTCAGAAAGGATTGTACTGTTAAAGTGCGGACAAAACAGTGTCTTTCGAATATTCTGAATATTCAATAAAATTCATTTCTTTTCTAATTTCTTATCCAGTTTCCATCAGAAGAGCGGGGAAACTGAGTTTAAAATAAAAGACTTCATTTACTATTTTAAAAATGCAGTTTGCACAGATATCAAGAATTCTTTAGGTAACAAAAATATTTAGCAAACTGTATTATAATTGTTACACAGGAACAGGATATGTCACACCTTTGCCCAGAAAAAGAAACAAGAACAAATATATATTGAACACAGACTTACCAAGAAATACAGATCTGTAATTTTATATTAAAATTGATGCTAAAATCAATGGGATATCAATTGAGGAACAATTTTTTACAACCATAGAAAAAGAAAATAGCAAAAGAAAACATATGGGATATGACAAAACTGAGGCAATGCTACCCCGAACCCAAAGACCATAATTTCCTCACTCAATGACCGGATACCTCTCTTTTCTTCTTGCCACCCATGTTTCTAATTCATTCACACACTTGCCATGTAAAAGCAAAGTTATTACAGCCTAATTCCTACCTCTGAACCTTGTTTCCTTCCCCCTACCATTCTTTTTTTTTTTATCCCTATAAACTTCAGTAACCATGGTGGCACCTAACAAACACCTAGAGAAATTATTGGTTAGACAGATTGTATTTGTCAAAAAAGAAAGACCACTATAAGGCAGACAGAATTATCAGAGCATTTTCAACATTAAGAGATTTTAGACAACAACCAGGTTAGGTCCATTCCTGAGTTCAAGCATATGACAAAGGTGTAAAAAGAAAATTTTCCCACCAAAAATCAAAGAACCTATAAAGATTTTTAAAAGTTGTTGTGCAAAAGTGCATTGCATGATAATTCTTTATTTTGATCAAATAATCCTATAAGGTTGACCCTGAAAGGTAAAATAAGGTTAACCATTATACAATAAACAATTTAATAAAACATTTGAATTTATTGAAACCAGTAACATGCACCGCTTGTTACAACCTAATAAGAAAAGATCTATAGATTTCCATGTATACCCAATGCAAGCTAATATTGCATCACTAATTATTGCACAGACAAGTAGTGACTTGCACTTAACTAAGAGATCCCTCAAAATGAAGGGATTCTTTTGCATTTGACAATTTATTATATGAATCCAGTAGTTATGATTTTGGAGCAGTAAAGAACACAATGTTGTATCGGAAAAAACATTATCCAAATTCTTCTCAAAAGTCAAGAACAAGTTAAAATGCAATCATCTAATCTGAAGAAATTTTTCTTTATTCATCATATCCTAAAATCAGAAAATTGGCAGCATCCACAAAACCAAGTATATTTGCAATGATATTAAGGTAGCACTATCGCAGATGAATGAATGAGCTTCAATAGAATTTTCCACCGAACTAGGAATGTAAAGAGAGGCAACATGAATGCATTCTTGTGAACCATCTTCTTTCATTAATAACAATAGTACCTTGTGGATATGCACTCTGTTTTCTAATCCAGAGAAACTGTTCAGAGGCAGCAAGAAACCCCTATAATGTTGTAGCTACCAAGCATTTCCCTGTTCTTTCTTGAATTGAATTTGAATCAAGCTAAACTGAAGGCATGAAAGACCTATCTTCGTTCTTTGCTTGAATTGAAAATATTATTCATCACTTAGCACCGCCACCTTAGTGCAAAGTCAATTCATTTTTTGCATTAATCTACATATACATTTTAAAGATAAATTAGTACAGTCCATAATCATCTATATTAGATTTCAAGATCATGATAGATGCACCTAAGGGGAAAATTGGACTCAAAATAGAAAATACTAACAACAACCAGAAGGCATGATATTCTATTTCACACAGGATGACGTGCTTTGTGAGTAATCTCAATTCTTGATATGTTATCAAATTTATTTTTTAGACTCCAATTCCATCCATCAATTGCATGACAGTACCTAGAGGACAAGGAATGTTCCACAGAACCATAGCATAATATCTGAAAGCCATGTGTCAAACTTGAGGATAAGTAATATACCATGAGAAGTTAAGTAAATCTGAACATTAAATCTCTGCAATCTCCTAAAATTTCTCAAAAAAAAAAAAAAAACTATATCCTTAAAAATCATAAAAAAAAAATCTGAGACTATGACCTTCCCAGTGTCTACGTACTACTGCAAACATGCATAAACTATGAAGAACGATTTTATTAAAGAACGCAGCACTGCATTCATTTTTTGGTAGAATAAAGGGGATTAAAAGTTTAAACTCCCAAATAATAGCACTAAAACTCAGGTGGGAACACAGTAAAAGTTATATCCTCCGGTAGAGCATTGTAAATAAAAAGATGGAACAAAATAAAAGTTCTCATCTGACCATTCTAAAGAGCTGCCATAATTAGCTAAAGCATCATCCACCTTATTAGTTTCATGCAAGGTTGTTTGCATCCACATAAACTTTCCCCCTAACCAGTTGAAAGAAATAATGTTCCTGACAAGACTGTAACAAGGATGTGTAGTCAGACATCCATCCATCCATGACAGAGGAAATTAATTACCCTCTGAGAATAAGATTCCATAATAAACTCCTTAAAGCCATGATTTCAACAATGGACCAAGAGCCTATATCAATAACATGCAAAGACGAAATTTCTGCAGTGATCACGAAGAACTCCACCTGCAGGAGCTTGTCTAGCTCGCAACTGCACAGAACCATCACAGTTCAATTGGTAATGGCCATAAGGAGAAGATATCCAACATATATCAACGGCTTGGGCAGACCAAGACCAGAAGAAAGTGTCAATAAACCTGCATGATGTAAGCTAAAGTTAATAGCAACCACTTGACTGTGGATACAACGAACAATATCACGTAGCGGCATAATAATATGAATTAAAAAGTTGCTGGTATCTGCACCTTCTACAATTGACTAGTTGATTGGATCTCATGTTTGAATTCAACCAGCATTTAAGATCCTATCAGTGGACGCATACTGCTCCAGGACTTCCTTTTGTCATAACAGCTCTAGCCATAGTACATTGATGCAATATATGATCAGGATCTGCACTACATACCAAACAACTAGAATCAGTGGTGACTGATGAGCCTTTTTATCTTGTCTCATCCACGATCAGTGCATTACTTGCAATTTTCCACAGCAAAAGTTGCAATCTTTCAGGACCTTGTGAGCCAAATAATCTTGAAGATGGGTCAAGATGCAAATTTATGCGAGCCATTATGCTACTATATGTGGAGGCCGTCATACTGATAAATCACTTGCAGATCCTTACCAAGCTATAGAATCAGGTCCATTAATCGTAACAAGAGAGGAAATTGCTCTAATTATAGAATATGCAGAACAGTCTCATCATCTATTAGATCCAATATGCAAAACAGCCTACATGAATTTGAATAATTCATCAAACCGTCAATTGTCAAAGCATAGAATCCTGATATTAATAGGATGAATTTGAATAAAAATTTATTAAATAATTATGTCAAAAACATCAAATCTCAAAGCATATCATTTCAATCATATAGTAATTAATTTCAATAAAAATTTATTCAATAATTATATCAAAATCATCTATTCTCAAAATATTTCATTCCAAATTTATAATATGAATTTGAATAAAAAATCATAATATAATTTCATTGAGAGCCATCAGTTCTCGTGCATTCCATCCCGAGTTTATAATATGAATTTGAATAAAAAATTCATAATATAATTTTATTGAGAGCCGTCAATTCTCAAGCATTCTATCTAGGCTTTATAGTATAAATTTAAATAAAAATTCATAATATAATTTTATTGAGTACCGTCCATTCTCAAGCATTTCATCCCAAATTCATAATATAATTTCATTGGGAGCAATCAATTCTCAAGCATTCCATCCCTAATTTATAATACAAATTTAAATAAAAATTCATAATATAATTTTATTGAAAGCCACCAATTCTCAAGCATTCAATCCCAAATTCATAATATAATTTCATCGAGAGTAGTCAATTCTCAAACATTCCATCCCAAATTCATAATATAATTTCATCGAAAGTCAATTCTCAAACATTCCATCCCAAATTCATAATATAATTTCATCGAGAGCCGTCAATTCTCAAGAATTCCATCCAAAATTTATAATTTCATCGACAGCCGTCAATTCTCAAACATTCCATCCCAAATTCATAATATAATTTCATCGAGAGCCGTCAATTCTCAAGCATTCCATCCCAAATTCATAATATAATTTCATCGAGAAATCAATTCTCAAACATTCCATCCCGACTTTTATACTACAAATTTAAATAAAAATTCATAATATAATGAAGAGAGCCGTTAATTCTCAAGCATCCTCTCGAACCTATCCTGTTTTAGGATATGAGCGTAAAAAGATTCTTCCTGCAGTGAGCTAAGTCAATTCTCAACCACATTATTTCATTTTTACAATATGAATATAAAAAATATTCATACTGCATTTTAAGGCCGTCAATTCTCAAACACACCATTCTAGTTTTACAACATGAATTAAGAATTCACGTTGGAAGCCACACTTTGGTCCCAAAAGCTCAAACATCGCATTCTGATATAAAATTATAGGACAAAGAATTCACCTAGAAAATGAATTCACATCGCAAGCCACATTTTAGGCATCCAAGATTGAGATTATGGAATAACAAATCAATCTTCCAACCCAATCATGACTGGCAAATAAAGAAATTCTTCGTGCTTTATAAAGATTCATTTAGAATGGGCAACCAAGAGTCATCAATCATCAGAGACCAAATCAACCGTGCAGAATTTCGGACAATCAAGATTCACCGAAATCGAGCATTCTTGAATTATTAAGAATGTGATGTCCCTGTCTCAAAACAGAATAAATTTTTTGAAATATTCACACCAAAGACAGGTTACGGACAGAGCAAGAACAGAGTAAGAACACAGCGAGAGTGTTTGAATGATGACTTACAAGACTGGGCAACCAAGAGTCGTCAATTATCAGAGACAAGATCAACCGTACAGAATTTCAGACAATCAAGATTCACCGAAATCGAGCGTTCTTGAATTTTTAAGACGTGATGTCCCTGTCTCGAAACAGAATAAATGTTTCGTAATATTCACACCAAAGACAGGTTAGGTACAGAGCCAGGGCAGAGCAAGAGTGTTTGAATGATGATTTACAAGACTGGTCGTACCAGTATATAAACTTGTTTGTCGGCTGAGGTTTATATCATATGGGCTAGGCCCAAGCCCAATCCAGCTCCCATTTAATAGTCAACAACTTTAATTAATTTTATTATTAATCAATTAATTTCTTTTCATTTAATAGTTATTATTAAACTAAAAAAACATTTTTTTATTTATAATTGATGCCATTTTTATAATATATTTTTTATTTTTATCAAAATAATATTGCAAATTAAAATAATAAATATTTCCTTTCCTCAATTAAATATATCATTTTGCAGTATTAATATTTAATTAAAAAAACATCTTCTAAATTGACAAGACTTTAATAGTAACTATTTTTTTCCTCTCATCACATCAATGCCTCTTGTTAAAGTTTATGAAATATGTAGATCACACTTTTTGAATTTTTCGTTCCATTTTTTTAAGTAGGCAATTAAGTTAATGTTGGAGAGTTGAGGATTTTTTGAAGAGTTCTGTTTAAATTTATAAAAAAAAATAGTTTGTGATTATATATTTTTTATTTATTTCAACAAATTTTATGTTTTAATTTATTATATAATTTTTCATTTGATATTTATTACATAAATACTAACTAAACTGTGAATAAATGCTAAAATTGTATATTAACCTTTTTATATTTTTATTATTGTTATTGAATTAAATTATAATATGTAAATTTTTTTTATCACTTAACTTCCATTAAGAATGTGTTGTTGAATGAAAATACAGATCACCGGTTCCCAAACTAAATAACTCAAATCCTACTTATTTATAACATGAATATAAGGTGCAAAAGAAACTTATGGAACAGAGAAGGAAATGGGTTGGAAGATAGATAGAGATACCTTCATCCTCATCATCATAATGTTCCATGTGGAAGTCCTTCAAGGCATGGGTTATGTTGTCAGATACTGCATCAGTTACTGTCAATGTCTGCATATCTGCCACATCTTCGTCTACATTCTTACTCTCACTTGAGTGGAGAGGGATAAATTCTTGATGGTCCTTTTTGAAAGGAGGATCAACTGCAAAGGGCTCTGATTTTGGTACCCCTTTCGGTATCCATGAAATTGCTGAAATCATTATTCTCTTTTTTTTATTCGTAGTCATTCTTCTCTACTGCTTTTTTTGTTGGAGGCCAGAAAATATCTCCTAACCAACTGCTGGAAACTAATTACTTCCAAATAAAGATCACCAAACTGAGTGTTACCTCAACTGCTACACTAGATAATAGAGGATTTAGATGGTGCGAAGGCTTGAATGGCAAAAGCAAGACAAACCATACACCTATAAATACGTGGTATCCATGGGCTTTGGCCCAATACCAACTACACCAGCACATACTCATGTTTAATGTAAATATCTATTGCAGAGGTCAGTTGCAAATACCATGATCCCATTAGTTTAACACTATTACAGGAAACGTATTAGGTGAACTAATAATTTCTACTTTATCTTACATAAATGATCAATCAAGATTAACTCATCACAAGATGCCCAGGCATAGTGTGAATGACAAGTGATATAAATGACAAGCTCCGCTGGTTTGGCTTTGAAGTTCAGTTCAATTTTAAGTCATGTATTAACATATTTGGTATTTTATTGAGGAAAAATAGGTGGTGTATGCTGCATACAGTATGATTGATGGTTGCAACATGGAAAAAATAGAGGTTGCAGAATACCTAATTAATAATGTAATAGAAAATTGAGGAGTGCATATTTCGACAAATCAAAAGGAGTTAGCAGCAAGCTTTCTAGTTTCTAATTGAAAATCAAGATATTAAAAATCAAGATATTAAAAAAGAGGTTCAGGTTATGAGATGAGTTTTCAAGAATATTCAAAAATGGATTCAGGTTATTAACATTAAAACTCTTGGTTCTGGATCCTCCACAAACTGTAGTGTTTGTGGTTTAGTTGAAGCACTAAATAGTTTATTACGCCAAAGTAGTGGTAGTACACTGTCCACAAATACCCAAGAACGTATGTGTAATTGTACAAGAGATAAAAGATGAGGTAAATCAATAAACATAATGAATAGAGACAATACTTGTTACCAATACTACTCTGACATAAGATGTTTTCTAAATAACATCATCAATAAGTATGGAGCATCTCAGGGTTCCTATTTGAAGTGAACATTTTGAAAATTGCTATTTATAATAGTCATGGTCTCATTTTGAAGCAAAGCATAGGAACATCATAGTTCTAAAAGGAACAAGTTTTCAATTCTGAAAACTGTTCAGTATCAAAAGAGACATAATGGCTATGTATTGTATAAAAAAGGTGGGATGTGAAATGGATTGCTGGAAAAGCTCTCATTGCTTTTCTTCTTCTCATCAAAATACAGACAAGAAAACAACTTCAGCATCCAATGAAACTATAGGGATTGATTATCATGCTAAAGTGTTTTACAAAGGCACTTGACCGGTAAGAGTGTTCACTTCAGAAATACTATGATCACAGATTTTATAAAAATCTTCTTGTCATATACTTTTATATAACAGACGTATATAATCATTCAATTTTTGGTTCTATTCAACTTTCACTAGCACCTTCTCTTGTCCACTTCTTCAACTACAATGCTTCATCACCAGGTAGCTATGCATGCACTTCATCATTGTTCAAGCAACACAGGGAGTCAACGATTTTCCTATATAAGAGCTACCTTTATCTCATCCATTGCTCTCTTTGGTGCACCACATTTGGTGATCCATTTTGGGCATTGCAGCAAATTGGAATGCCAGAATACCAAAATCACTTTATGTCTCTAGCTTTTTCTTCCTGTCTCTCTCTTCTTTCCACCCAATACACCTAATATTGGGGTGTAAGTTTATAATTACTCTAAAAATTAAGACAATTTATCGTCAAATGCATTAGAGGAAACCCTAACCCTAGGGAGCAGCACTCTATCTCACCAGTCTCCCCAACTATGCCCCTATCATATCACCAGTTCCCCTCCCAGCCCATCGAAATCTCTTTCCATGTAAACTACAGGGATCAAAACACGAAAGAAAAAATAAAGCTAAGAGAAAATAACAATAAGGTGGCAAAAAATTACAGTGTGGATTTAATGGAATCAATGCACAGAAAGTTTACAGTGAGAGGTCATCAGATTTGTAATAAACAAATAAGTATATTACCAGAAGAGTAGAGACGGCGAGTTGAAGCTGCCATGCTAAACACTGGCGTTTGACGCTGAATTTGCGAAAATCCATTTTCCTTTACCTCTCAGAAGCTTATTACGAATCATAAGAATGTTGGTTCAAGTATATAAACAATGTCTATATGGACCGCTGAACCACGAGCAAGAGAAACCAATCACTCTGTGCATGTGAAATCACTAATATTTTAATTTATGTATTGTAAAAATGAATATTTATTTTATATAATTAAAATTTATAATAAATAATATATTTAAAAATATTTTTTATTATAAATTTTAATTATATAAAATAAATATTCATTTTTACAATACATAAATTAAAATATTAGTAATTTTCAAAACAAATAATTATCTAATTTTATGATTTTTTATCCATTTTTTATTTATTAACTAAAATAATGACTATATATATATTTGGTTTAGGGAGGGAAAATAAAAAATAATTATAAGATATAATCATCATTTAATCTAGTAATTAAACGACTTTGACCATACTAAAATGAAAAAATATAATAAATAATATATTTTATTTATTTTTAATATATATTTTAAACAATATATTATTGCGAATGTTGCGAAAATTTAACCATTAGAAAGTTGTGAAACAATGATCACGATTTCTTAACAAGATATTTAGATATTTGTAACCTCTTAATCTAAAGAGATATTTAAATATTTATAACCTCTTAATGAGTTATCTATCGTATCTTATCGAATATTTATAATATCTCCAACAACAATATTTAAAAAAGGTGAAACATTTAATAAAAAATATTTTGAAAAGTTTGTATTTCTTAGGTTTAATTACAATTTTAATCTCAATAATTTGATTTATGTGTGATTTAATTTTCATCCCTCATTTTTAATCTTATCTATTTTAAAAATAAGTGATTGATTTTGGTCCCACCATTAATTTTTTTTTTCTTATGACACTTAAATTTTAATTTTCTATCAAAATATTTATTGGATTTATGATGAATTTGGAACATAAAATAATTTTAAAATTTTAAAAATAAAAAAACAGTGAAAAGTTTAAAATTTTTTGAAGGATTTTATAATATGTGAAATCAGGGTTTATATGAAAAATTTTAGAAATTTTTTATTTTGGGTAAAACTTGATGTTATAATGGTGAGTTTTGACCCAAAAAAGACGCTCAACTGCCCTTTGTTCTACGAAGATCTTCTACCCGTACCCACATATCTCAATATCTTCACAGATATTCGCAAAACAAAGGACAACTCAGCGTCTTCTCCCACAAGGCCACTAGGCCGCTACCCTATGACACGAGCTAAATGCATAGGGGCGAATGACAACGGTTTTGAAAATACAAAATAATAATACTTACTCACCTCACCCTTATTTTCTTTTCTCGTTTTTTTCTTTTTTGGTCTTTGAAAGTGTTTATATTAACTGTCACTCTAACCATTTTGTTTTAGAAACATGTATAACTTAATTATTTTTTATTTTTATTTTTTAAAATTAAAAATATATTACAAATAAAAATATAAAGTAGTAATCGTATTTTATTGGTAATTAATTTTTATCAAAAAATTTAATTTATTGTTTTAGTTATGTTTTTTATTTATAAGTTACATCATTTTTTACTGATATCTCTTAATAAAAGTTGATGATATTTGGTAATGTTGGTAATGTGAAAAGAGAATTGTACTAATTCGACAAAAGACCTATTTTTTATCTTATAATTTTATGATTTGAAAAGGGAATTGCACTAGTTCTGTAAAAGATTATGTTTTATCTTTTAATTTCTTACTTATACCTTCTAGGATTATAGGTTTCAATTATTTTACAGATTACAAATTTCAAAATGAAAGTAAACAACAAAATATCTTCAAAAATTACTCTTATCTTTCGGATTAATTTGTATGTTTCGTATTGGCAATAAACAAATAAATAATTTTCTTAATTAATTATCCCACTAATATGTGCTAAAAACAAAAGAGTAAAGAAACCATCAGATGAAAAATATATTAATTAATGTTAATTTGATAATTATTTTTATATTTTTTAATTTATTATCACCTAAATATCTAATTGTCATTAACTAATCAAATTATTATTAGGTCATGGGCAACTTTAACATGTTCTTCTAAAAAGTTTAATAGACACATGGAAATAAGATAAAATAATTTTATATTATTTTTTATCACAAATGATTATTAATATAATTTTAATGTAATTATTATAAAAATCAATAAATTTATTGTAAATGATAATTTAAGATAATTTATGAAGGATTGTGTACAATTATTTTATAGCAGAATATAGTCTATATTTTTTTTTTATAAATATTTGTAAACTAGTTTTCAGTTAAAACTATTTAATGAGTCGATAATCAAGTGATATAAATCAGTGCAATTCCCTTTTCAAATTATTAATTTATAGCATCAACTATGAAACTTGTATTAGATTGGTATAAATCATATTTAAGGGGTCGAATTGGCACCCGTGCTCATTTCATTGACGTTCCAACACAATTTTTTAATGTTGTCTCGTCAATATGTACAACTTACATCAATCTAATATTTGTTAGAAATCTAAAAATTTATCCTTAGGTTCTTCAGGATCTTTCACCGTTATACCAGATCATCAAAGCTGTAATGTAAATAAGGATGTATAAATAACTAAATACCTGGATCCATTTACAGAATCTTCTGTGTCATGTATCCGATTGAGAACCGTTGGTTTTATGGTCTTCCTCAACCAAACCGCCTTAATTCCTCTTGGGACCTTAAACCTTCTTTTCGGATGGGGAGAATAGAGAATGTGTTTTTGGTTTGGTGTATTACGACCTTTCCTCGACGTGTTGCCTACGTATAGAGTTCCCATTATCCTCTAATTTGAAATTAACTTTGGTATCCATTCGTTGAAAGTCATATCAAATCTTATTAGGAAGTCCTTTTTTGATTACTTAATTTGATCACTTAATATTATAATTACTTTAAATAAATAGCTATATAATTGTATTTGAAATATAAAGCCCACATAATTAAAAGAAATTACAAATTTCTAACAATATTTTCATAATTATACTAAATTAACCATTTGAAAAGGAAATTACACTAATTTAGTAAAAAAAAAAAAACTTAAAAACAAGATGGGAGTGTTGTCTTATAGCTAATAAATGTTTCAGATTTATATGACTGCTAATAAATAATAAGTAAACATGTGGCAGATATATGCTAGTATGGGAGCACGTCTGCAGCTTCTCCAAACTTGGAATCTTCCACCTGATGCTATCTGGGCAGCTTTCCTTAAGGGCAACTTGTCCTTTGTGTAGCTTCGTGCCTTCTGTCACATTTTCATAATGTACCGAAAAAAGAGATAAGAATTAATGTAAATTATATTTTCACATACATATAATAAAGTTAATAAAAAAAATTCATTCATTTATAACTATTATAAGGTTAACATTAACTTTTTCCCACCTTATTATGTTTTCACTTGACACATATGTCCCATATATGTACAAACTGATTGATTATATATGTCCATGTATATATAATTGTTTCATTGAAGATAGTATTAATTAGATTTTTTTGTGTTTGTGACTAACTTGATTTCATAAAATTATTTTCCAACGTATATTTCTCAGATTGAAATTGAACATTTTAAAATAAAATTTACAATAATAAATATCTATAAAGTAGTTCAATAACCGACAACTTATAAGTTTAACACTAATTATTATGATATATTCTCATCTTATATCAAAATTTAGATTTTGATCTAACTTAATCTTATAAAGTGATTTATAAAAAATTATCTCCCTTTACTTATATATATTATTTGAATCATAATATTAACCAATGTAATATCTCTAATACACTCTCTTACAAACTAGCTTGTTGAGTTAAGTTAAACTCAAACTCAAACTCAAATCATAAAATGATTTTAAAACTTATTATAACGATTGTTGTTAAGTCTATCAAACTACACATTATTATGTTATTATTGAACCACCCGTATATATTTAATCTTTGCAAATTTTACACTAAAAAATGTCTGGTTCTCAACAATGGGGATGTGTTAGAAATTTCACATTAACTAATTAATATATATATATATATATGAGAATAATCATCACCTTATAAATTTATTTGTAAAGTTGAGTTACACCTAAAATCAAATTCTAATAGTATTTATAAGTATAACTAATACAAACTTAAGATAACATTACATTTACTTCATCAAGCACTCTAGTATTGCCTTACAAGCTCTATCATGGTTCAACTTTTTTTATTATAAAAATGGAGTGATAGGGAGCAAACACCCGAATAGCTTGTTTGAGTAAACATATTCATAAACATGTATGTGAGATGAAAATAATAATAAAAAAAAGATAAAAATAAGCTTATGCATAAGCTAAAACTAGATTATAGAAAGATTGATTTTTAACTTATACATAAGTTAATTTTAACTTATGTTTAAGTTAATTTTAGCTTATAGATAAATTTATTCGTCATATAAATTTTGATATAATATATATCGAACCAAAAATATCAAAAGTTTAAGTTATTAAACGAAGATATAAATGATTTTGTATTACAGTTGAAACACTTAAGAACACTTGTCAAAACAATTCTTAGAAAGTGGTTTAGAGTTTAACTCAATCTCAAAAGCTAGATCAAAAGGTGAGGATTGCTCCTCACTTATAAACTCTTTTCAAACTCTATCTCTAGTCAATGTGGGACTTAGGTTTCTTTCTGAATACACCCCCTCACGCCTAGGGCTATCGAGCTTAGACTTGGGTTTTTTTTTCATTATATTGAAAGTAAAAAAAAAATTGTATTGATTGAATTGAATAATACAATTTTTAATCTTCCTTTCATAGGATAAAGACTACTTAAAGATAACATGAATAATAGAAAAATAACAATAATCATTGTAGATAAACTACAATGATCACGATCTCCTAATGAGATATTTAGATGTTTGTAACCTCTTAATCTAATGAGATATTTAGATATTTGTAACTTCTTAATTAGTTAACTATCATATCTGATCAGATATCTATAATATCTCCAACACTCCCCCTCAAGTTGGAGCTTATTAAGCTTTCAACTTGTTACACAAAGAAAATTTTATTTCCCTACAAATAAAAATAAAAATTGAGTTTTCAAATAATAATTTGAAATGCAACTCAGAGATGCTGGAGAAGTCAGAGAACATGTTGGAGAAGTCACAGAAATTTGGTAGAAATATAGGTTAACCAAAATAGTTGGGATTTCCATCATGCAAAGTCCATCTTTCTAAAAAATCGCATTTGGAAGCTTAAAAAAAGTCACCACCAATCAACGTCGATGAGAGAGAAGTCAAACCTAATATAATTTGTGTGTGAAAAAAGAGCCTCCATCGAAATAAACATTGGTGGGAAAGAAGTCACTACCAATCAACGTCGATGAGAGAGAAGTCACACCTAATATAATTCATGTGTGAGAAAAGTATCTTCATCAAAATAAACGTTGGTACAAAAGAAGTCACCACCAATCAACGTCGATGAGAGAGAAGTCTCACCTAATATAATTCGTGTGTGAAAAAAGAGCCTTCGTTGGAATAAACATTGGTGGGAAAGAAGTCACCACCAATCAACGTCGATGAGAGAGAAGTCACATCTAATATAATTCATGTGTGAGAAAAGTGTCTTCATCAGAATAAATGTTGGTACGAAAGAAGTCACCACCAATCAATGTCGATGAGAGAGAAGTCACACCTCGTGTGTGAGAAAAGAGTCTTCATCACAATAAACGTTGGTAGGAAAGAAGTCATCACTAATACGATTCATATATAAGATAAGATCCAAAGCTAATGAGTAAAAACTTCACCATTAAGCAAAAGTCACAACTCAAGGCTTAACCACTTAACAAAAGTAAACATGCTTAACCACCTTAAACATAAGCAACAAAGCTTAACTATCAAGAATAAAAGCCAAACATAATACTTAATCACTTAAGAAAGAAGCCAAATATATCAATGTGTAATCATCTTTAGCAGAAGCTTAAATCAATGCTTAATCACCAAATAAAGAAGCTTTCATCAAAGAAAATTGCGCGAAACCATTGCAATACAAATTTGTCTTAAAAAATAATTCATAAGCACCATATGAGCAACATAGAAACCATAACCACAACTTAGCAAACTTATGATTCAAAAACCAAAATTATTTCAAAACATTTCATCAAATCGTTGATGTACACAATAAATCTTGTTCTGATTCCCTCTGGATTCTCCTTGCGTAATAACAATCTTGACGACTTTAGTTATTCCCTTGTTAGATTAATTATGCTTTAACATTGTTGTAAGAGTGAAAGAAGAGATCAAAATTGAAGAATCTTGTATCGAACAAAATCATGATAGGTAATTGGAAATGCTCCAATTCCAAGTCTAGCGAGGAGTTGAAGGGTTTGAACTACGAGGAATACCAAAGGCTCAAGAGGTAGAAGATGAGGAAAACGGTGAAGCACTGCACTTGGAACATCACGCCAAGTTCTCCAAGGCACGACACCAACAATTTGGAAAACTATAACAAACCCGATGGAATCTCTAACCGAGACGATATCGTTGGGAAGATTGACAAGGAGGTTAAACCAAGAAGAAAATTCAAATTTGATTCTGATTCTGAATTTGAGAAATCTGTCAATAGGAAGAGTTCAAGTGGTTTTTCGAGGAGCAGAGTCTGAATCTAAATCTAAATCAGAAGATTTTAGGCGGAAAAAGAGTAAGAGGAATAGAAGAAGAAGATCTAACAGTAACAGGAGCAAGAAGAAGATAATTTTTTTCTTGTTGTATTGAACCTAGGTTGTTCTTTTACAAGGACAACAATTGCAGGTGCTATGGAAGCAACGTTGTGACACCAAAAACAAACCTTACTCCATATGTATCCATCAAATATCCACTAAAGTAGGAGCTCACAATTCTTTCAAAGGTCGAAGAACCCATGAAGATATCTTGAGGTGCTTTGTGACTCATGTGCCCTCTCCATAACTATTGAATCTACAACACCAAAGAAGGCAATAGAGAAGAAAAAAAACATTATATTTGTTGTCAACAAAAGTAGTTGTCAACAAAAGTAGCCATCAAACTCCATGAAAGCGCACTGATCAACCTTGATAAAACACTAAATATGACATTTTTCAATAACCAAAGAGGAGGACAGAATCACTAATAAACTCATACAAAGGTTTGACAAGTCATGCAATGCGGAAAAGCCAGAACTCACAACTGTCTCGACAAGGCTCAATTGCAATGGTTCTTCTAGAAGGGATAATGACAATCAAAGGACAAAAAAATAGTCGAGGCTTATAATAAAACAAAAGCACGAGTCATGGAAGACATGATGATTGGTAATGCGATCAAGGTTGCTTTTGTTCTCCTGGTCACTTTGATCGTTATCATTCCATGCCTTGAGGCTCGTATTGGAAGGGTAAATTTATGTTCGGTTTTTCAGTGACTTACGCAATTATAACACAGTGATAGAGGCTGAATTATGGGCTATTATGATTATAATGAAAATAACATGTTCAGGGTTGCGCTACCGAGGATAGATTCACATAGCTCAAAAGCTGTGACTAGTAAATGGATTATATTTTTCCTTTCACCTTTTTTTCATTATTCGCTTTACTTTGTTACAATCATTTTCTTTTCGTCCAAGCTTAAATTTGGAAGTTCCTTGACTCCTAAGATAATGACTTTATCTTTTACCGTCATCACAGATAGTTGAGAATGACAAAGAAGACTTTGACTAATTTCATGCTGACATGTGAGTCTCATTAGAGGGTAGTAGCTTACTAAAGTGAGGTAGCAAAAACGACAATAGAAACAGAACTTCCAAATCTGAAGCTCTGATATCATATTGAAAGTAAAAGAAATTGTTTATTGATTGAATTGAATAATACAATTTCTAATATTCCTTTTATAGGATAAAAAATACTTAAAGATAACATGAATAACAGAAAAATAACGATAATCATTGTAGATAAACTATAGTGATCACAATCTCCTAATGAGATATTTAGATATTTGTAACTTCTTAATCTAATGAGATATTTAAATATTTGTAACCTCTTAATGAGTTACCTGTTATATCTTATCAAATATTTATAATATCTCCAACAACAATATTTAAAAAAGGTGAAACATTTAATAAAAGATATTTTGAAAAGTTTGTATTTCTTAGGTTTAATTACAATTTTAATCTTAACAAATTGATTTATGTGTGATTTAATTTTCATCCCTCATTTTTTATTTTTCTATTTTAAAAATAAGTGATTGATTTTGGTCTCACCATTAATTTTTTTTTTTTGCTTATGACACTTAAATTTTAATTTTCTATCAAAATATTTATGGAAATAATGATGAATTTGAACATAAAATAATTTTAAAATAGAAAACAGTGAAAAGTTTAAATTTTTGAAGGATTTTATATGTGAAATCAGGGTTTATATGGAGAATTTTAGAGATTTTTTATTTTGGGTAAAACTTGATGTTATAATGGGTGAGTTTTGACCTAAAGAAGGTTTAAAATTTAATTAACTCAATTTATAAAGATTTTAAATAAAAAATTAATTTGAGAATTTTAGTTAAATGAAAATCAACGAGGGGAGAGACCAAACTTGCTTCGTTTTAAAATAAACTGAAGGACCAAAAATCACGGTTAGACCAAACTATTAAACTATTAAATAATTAAACAATTAATTTAATAAATTATTAAAGTATTAAAGTATTCAAATATTAAGTTACTAAATTATTAAATTATTATATTGTTAAATTATTAAATTATTAATTTATTAAACCATTAACATATTAAAATATTTATTTACTAAGTTATTAAATTACTAAATTATCAAATTATGAAATTTATTAAATTACTAATTTATTGAATTATGGAACTATCAAATTATTAAATTACTGAATTAATTAATAAATAACCAACTTATTCAATTATTAAAATTTTAAATTATAAAATTACTATTTTATTGAATTATGAAACTATAAAATTATTAAATTATTAATTTATTGAATTATGAAACTATCAAATTATTAAATTACTGAATTAATAAATAACCAACTTATTCAATTACTAAAATTTTAAATTTTAAAGATAAGATTATAAGATTATAAAATTATAAAACTGTAAAATTATAAAATTATAAAATTGGAAAATTATAAAAATATAAAAATTATCAATATTATATAAGTAAAAGTAAATATATGTGAAATAACTTAAATAAATGTAATAATTTAGTTTTTAGAAGTGTAATATATATATATATATATATAATTAGTTATTACCATATTTTCACTTTAGTATATGATGAAAGACGTTTTAATTACTAGATTTAATGATGATTATATTCTATAATTATTTTTTATTTTCCCTCCCTAAACCAAAAATATATATATATTATCATTATTTGGTCCCTTCGGTAAAATAATTGAAACCTATAATCCTAAATAATGAATGTTTTTATACCATTTTTATCCAATATCAAACACATAAGGCATCAGCTCCACAAACAGCAGGAAGGTATAAGTAAGAAATTAAAAGATAAAACAGAATCTTTTACGGAATTAGTGCAATTCCCTTTTCAAATCGATAAAAAATAGGTTTTTTGTCGAATTAGTACAATTCTCTTTTCCCATTACCAATTTTGTACATATTATCAACTTTTATTAAGAGATATCGGTAAGAAATGATGTAACTTATAAATAAAAAACATAACTAAAACAATAAATTAAATTTTTTGATAAAAATTAATTACCAATAAAATACGATGAATACTTTATATTTTTATTTGTAATATATTTTTAATTTTAAGAAATAAAAATAAAAAATAATTAAGTTATATATCTCAAACAAAATTTATAATAATAAAATAAAAAATCATACATAAACTATGTAAAATAATTTTATATTATTATTTAATTATAAACTTATATGTATAATAAATTTATTAACTTGTATCAAATAACTTAAAAAATCTTCCTAACCATAATTTAAGATTGAATTATCATCTATAATTCTTTTTCACATTCGTGCATCACCATTTTTTCTAAAACAAAATGGTTAGAGTGACGGTTAACATAAATACTTTCAAAAACCAAAAAAAGAAAAAAAAAAGAAAAGAAAATAAAGGTGAGGTGAGTAAGTATTATTATTTTGTCTTTTCAAAACCGTTGTCATTTTGGCTCATTTTTTTTGCCCCTATGCATTTAGCTCGTGTCATAGGATAGCGGCCTAGTGGCCTTGTGGGAGAAGACGCTCAGCTGTCCTTTGTTCTGCGAAGATCTTCTACCCGTACCCAGGCACCAATGCTCACCCACAGAACATCACACACACGTCTTTTCGCACCAATTTCTCAACGTCACTGATTTTCTCTTCCCTCAACATTCGATTCTCTCTTTTATTTAGCCATGGGAAACCACGAGAGTAAAGAATCGAACTTGGTATTTTCTTTATCACAGTAGCATAAAAGAAATGTTAAAGGTTGTCCACGACCTAATAATAACTTGGTTAATTAATTACATAGATATTTTGGTGAATATAAATTAAAAAAGATAAAAATAATTGCCAAATTAGCATTAATTGATATTTTTTTATCTCATGTTATTTTTATTCTTTCTTTTTGACACATACTAGTGGAATTTAATTTCAAAAGAAAATCATTTATTTGACACATACTGAATGTCAACTATGACTAAATGGTTAACTTACAAGTTCCGCTACTCTCCTCAAGTACAAATGGTTAGTTTAGTTATTATATTATTCAATTTAGTTACATATCTCAATATCTCATTCCATAAATAATGTCTTTGGGCATTGTGAACATGATTACTTAACTTTTAAATTGGTTGATTTGCAATGTTAGTTCTATACTACTGCAGTTACATTGTTGAATGTATATTTTATTTGAAAACATGTGTGGTAATTGTGAATATATATTTAGTTATTAATACACTTGCCTAAATTCGAAATACTTTTAGTTAGTATGCGAAATTACTCTTACGATTCAGTTATTTTTCTATTTTCAGTTGAGTTAATTTTTATACTTAAAGAGTATTTTTTTTATACTAACGTAATATTTTCTCACCTTTCAATCGCTTAACTCTATTGTTTCACCTTTTGTAGAATTTTCTTTGCGTTTCCTTTATTCCTAATCATTTCCGGTCATTAGGCAATCTTTTTTTTTGAGTAACTAGCTTTTGGGGTGGATATATCACATTAGTGTGGATTAATGATTTTGATATTTGAGATCTTTCACCTACTTAACTTGATATTGAAGTGCATAACTAAGCAAGCTCATCAAGTAAAGTTTTCAAATTAATTAGTTTCCAACTTATGTAATATTTATTTGGCTTATTCTATTTTGATTCAAATTTAAGTATATATGTTTACAAAATTTATTTAATACTTAATTTTTTTTCACTGTTTCAAATTTGTATGCAGAATCAATCAATTAGTTTTGGTAACAGTTCAAAACAATCTTGTTTTATACAAAGAAAGTGCGAGAAATGGCTCTCCTTCTTTTTAGGTAAACTCTTTTTATTTTTTATTTTATTTTTGATAACAACTCTTACATCTTCGCATATGTTTGGGTTGCTAATGAAGACTGCGTAGAGAAAAGTATTCATATCAGTTACATGCGAGATATATGCCAATCCATTTCATGAAATGTCATCTTTGTTGATTTCTTCCTACTCTAACGTACATCTTGTTCGTTGATTATTAGATTTGAGTCATGTGAATAATATATCATATATTATGATTTTATGATAACATATTTAAATTTTATAAAGGTTGGGGTCTTTCCACACAAATATCAAATTAATGGGGGACCTTGCCGATCTTATCCGGTATATATGGATAATTGTGCCTCTAAATAATGCAAAATTCTTTTTACTATGACGCTTTAATACAATGAACTGTTTCTATAATTTTGTTAATCAGGAAGTGCTTCCCCAGGGGAGTGCTTCCCCAGGGGAGTGCTGAAGGTGGAAGGTAAATATTTAGATTTGTGTTGTTTCAAATATTATTATTTTTTATTAGAATTATTTTTTGAAACTATTTTACAAAATTAAAAAATAAAATATTTTTGATGAACTTTGTTGAGATTAAATTGTAAAAATTTGAAGACACTTATTGATTCATTGAATTAATTTTTCCTTTTAATTTTTATTCCTTAATCATAATTTATAAAGGCCTTCCTTCAATTGTAATTTTTATTACTTTTTAATATTTTTATTTGCTTCTATGACCTTCATCTCAATTTTTTTTTAATTTCTATTGTATTACATAATTTTCTTATTTTTTTAATTATCTGAGTTAATTTCTGAAAATAAAATTGTTCATATCAAGTAAACTAATTTCTAATAAAATAAGCAAAGAATATTGCACTGTATATCTAAAATTTGCTGTTAGTATTATAATATTGGTTAAATGTCTATATTTTTCGTTTAATTTACCTTTTTTTTTGCTGTCCATAAAAATTGCTAGAAATTTATTTCACTGTCTCGAATGATTTTCCTTGCTTCTTACTTCTTTCTTTTATCTTCTTTTCAGTCGTTTTTTTTGTTTTCACCAACCAAGGCAGTAAAAAAAAAAAAAAAACACACACACACAATCATCCAACATTTCAGAAAAAAATAGCTGTGTTTCCACGTTGATAGGTAAGTAATAATTATCTGTGTTCATTAATTAAAATGTTAAAATTTTAAATTAATAAATTTAATCTTAAATTTTTAAAATTTATGTTAAAGGAAAAATACCTACTATCTATTTAGTTTACAATTTTTTTAGTTACTATTTTTAATAGATTTCAATCCAACCTAAACTTGCAAATTTTCAAATCCTCTCCTCCATCCAATCTTACAAAGATATTTCCCTCCACCTGCAAATTTCATCCCACATTCCATCAATACCAAACACCATACTATGTTTAGGGACTGAGTCAGGAATTACTAATTGAGAACCAGTTTGAATTTCATCTAATAAATTTTTAGGTATTAAAATTCATAAGATATTAACAATTATTTAGTTTTTAAAAATAAAAATCCAAGAATATATAAGCAATAGATCCAATATTACATATGACAATTATCAATTTTGCATATCATTAGACATCTTTATGAATTTATAAAAATAAATTAAAATCTACGTTAGTTATATCTTTTAAAAAAAAAAAGTTCTGTTTCAAAAATATATTAAATTAGAATAAATTATATTATTCAATCCTCACCAAATTATTTTTTATGACAATAATAATTAACTACTATTATAAATAATTTGCTTTTAAATAGTTAGAAAATAGAAGAAAAATATTGTTATGAGAAAGACTAAAAAAAAAATGATAAGTACAATTTAATATCTAATTTATTTTTTTAATATTTATTCAATATATATGTCAAGACTCCTACACTTAATATAAAAAAAATATGTTGAAGTTCACAAGCAATAAAAAGAAAAATAAATATAAAATATTAGAAGAACCGAACAATGGTAATAAGGAGAAAAAATATTTGTTTGAGTTATTCCTTATATAATTTTCTAAAGTTTCACTCATAGTTAATATGTAATTTTTTATTCTCAAATTAATATAAAAAGAATGCTAATAATTCTTTGATTGAAAATCTAATCATTTATAACTTTTAAAATAATAATAACATATTATAAAAGAAAATTATTCAAAAAAATTTAAATATTTTATTCTAAAATATAAAAAATATAATTTCTTTATACCATTGCGTATCTCTCGTTAAGTAAATTGTGGAGCGATCACCTTAACATAAGTCCTGAAGAACACCATCAATTTAAGAAAACTTTCTTTATTTTCTTTTCCTGAATATGTCTCTTCAATTGCATCCCAAATATCTTTTACAATTTCTAGTCTTCAGCCTTTCATCCTTTATAATATAGGCTCTTGATTTGCTGGAGCAGCAACATGTGAGGTAATCCTCTTTGCCCTTCCCACGTATGAACATCATGATGTTTTGAGACCATTGGAAGTAACACATTTAGTTTGTGATGTAATGAGAAGATGAGAGTTGTCTAGCACTCCATAACTGTTTGGAGGGTTGGCTATAGGGCTAGATGTAACCCTTCTCATGGATGGACGGTATTTGGTCATATTGTATAGTTGCATCTTAATACTATATTGAATTTTAGAAGAAATTTGAATTTTTTGTGAAATTTACTAATCGGAAAAACAAAGGAATATATAAAATCCCCTTAATTACGGTAATAATTTTCTTAATAAGAAAACAAATTATATTAGGAAGCCTAAAAAGGAAAACTTAACAGAAACGTGCGTAAAGATTTTTCATCTTATTTTTGGCTTGAATAACCCACCCCACTTCATATATCTGATAGGATTTCATTTTTGTAGACTCGCCACGCTGTTACGCTATAAAAACAAGAAGCCTGGAGGTATTCCTGCAGTTGACTTTCACAAACAGGTAAATATAATTTAATTTTAATGTTATAGTTTAAAATGAGAAACTATTTCAGTAAATATCACTGTGATGCTTCTAAAGTCAGTAATCCACACTCGTTAAAATAAGGCAAGTATCTTATTCAACTTTTTAATGCTTCACATAGTTATAGAAAAAAAAAAAAACTTGTTACATTATAACATAGAAAATGACACTTTTTTTTGGTTATTGAATCCATATGATTTTTTGTTTACATCAATTACAAAAATAACTGCAATATAAAGTGAACTTTTTATCTCTATTATAAAAACAACCGTCGTAAAAAAAGCAGTTGAAGAATAAGTACACGTGAGTTATGGAAGCAGGGTCTCTTTCCTTCACCACCCTTGTTTGATTAAGTTATGTATTCTCATTTTGTTTTTTTTTTTTCTTTTTTTCAATACTTTGGTACTTCAAATATTTTATTTTTGAACAATGTTTTAGCAGAAATACTTGGTACATGTGACAAAAGCTGGTTGTATCACTATTCATCACTTTGAAGTTCTATACGTCGTGACACAAAGATTACGTTGTAAGTTTGATGTGGGTAGTTGTGCTTTGTTTATTTTCAACTACATAACAATAATAACCATTAACATATATATTTAAGTTAGGCTTCAAAATTGATATTTAACTAATTAACTTTGTCTACGTTTAAATTATTATTTCAAAACTATATTGTAATATCATTCATTAACATGATTATACATGCTTCAAATAAAGAAAGATTAATTTTCTTTCAAATATGTCATTTGTTTTTTTGTCTTGCATTTATTCTATTCTTTTCTATAAGAGGAGTCAAATTTATGATTATGATCTTTTCATGCTTTTATGTAATGTCCACGAGAGAGAGTAAGGACAGTATTTGATGAGCTCCCATTTTAGCTCTTTAGAGTTGTATTTTTTTTTAAGCTTCATGTTTATTTTTTTTTATTTGAATAAAGAAGAATTTTGCACGAAGTGATAATTAATGACAGTTTAAACCTTTTGTTTTCGTCTTAGTTGTGAATGGACACTTGTCCAATGATCAAAGCAACTACTTAGTGCACTATCCTGTGGATATGAAACTCGATGTTGTCAAGTGGAATCCACTGAACCAAAATCAGGTTTTAAATTAACCAAGTTACTTTTATACTCCACATTATACAATTAATAATAACTTTATTATAATTCAATTCTATTTACCATATTTTCTGTCAGGTTGCTTGTGCATCTAAAGAACCTGATTTGCTTGTGCATCATATTCAATTCTATTTCATATATTTTTTTAAATGAAAAATATATGACACAGAAAATATGGTAAATAGAATTGAATTATAATAAAGGTATTATTAATTGTATAATGTGGAGTATAAAAGAAACTTGGTTAATTTAAAACCTGATTTTGGTTTAGAGGATTCCACTTCACGAATTTCACATCCACAGGTAGTGCACTAAGTAGTTGCTTTAATCATCGGACAAGTATCCATTCACAACTAAGACAAAAAAGACGCTTTGTGCAAAATTCTTCTTGATTCAAATAAAAAAAAATAAACATGAAGCTTAATAAAAAATACAACTCTAAAGAGCTAAAATGGGAGCTCATCAAATACTTTGTCTTTACTCTCTCCCATGGACATTACATAAAAGCATGAAAAGATCATAATCACAAATTTGACTCCTCTTATAGAAAAGAATAGAATAAATGCAAGACAAAAAACAAATGACATATTTGGAAAAAAATTAATCTTTCTTTATTTGAAGCATGTATAATCACGTTAATGAATGATGTTACAATCTAGTTTTGAAATAACAATTTAAACGTAGACCAAGTTAATTAGTTAAATATCAATTTTGAAGCCTAACTTAAATGTATCTATTAATGGTTATTATTGTTATGTAGTTGAAAATAAACAAAGCACAACTACCAACATCAAACTTACAACGTAAGTGTCTCGGCATGTAGAACTTCAAAGTCCTGAATAGTGATACAACCAGCTTTTCTCACATATATCAAGTATTTCTCCTAAAACATTGTTCAAAAATAAAATATTTGAAGTACCAAAGTATTGACAAAAAAGAAAAAGAAAAAGAAAATGAGAATACATAACTTAATCAAACAAAGGTGGTGAAGGAAAGAGACCCTGCTTCCATAACTCGCGTGTACTTATTCTTCAACTGTTTTTTCTACTACGGTTGTTTTTATAATAGAGATAAAAAGTTCACTTTATGTTGCGGTTATTTTGTAATTGATGTAAATAAAAAATCATATGGATTCAATAACAAAAAAAAAGTGTCATTTTCTATGTTATAAGGTAACAAGTTCTTTTTTTTTTCTATAACTATGTGAAGCATTAAAAAGTTGAATACGATACTTGCCTTATTTTAACGAGGGTGGATTACTGACTTTAGAAGCATCACAGTGATATTTACTGAAATAGTTTCTCATTTTAAACTATAATATTAAAATTAAATTATATTTACCTGTTTGTCAAAATCAACTGTAGGAATATCTTGAGGCTTCTTGTTTTTATAACGCAACAGCCTGGCGAGTCTACAAAAATGAAATCCTATCACATATATGAAGTGGGGGTGGGTTATTCAAGCCAAAAATAAGATGAAAAATCTTTACGCACATTTCTGTTAAGTTTTCCTTTTTAGGCTTCCTAATATAATTTGTTTTTTTATTAGGAAAATTATTACCGTAATTAAGGAGATTTTATATATTCCTTTGTTTTTCCAATTAGTAAATTTCACAAAAATTCAAGTTTCTTCTAAAATTCAATATGGTATCAAGATGCAACTATACAATATCACCAAATACCGTCCATCCATGAGAAGGGCTACATCTAGCCCTATAGTCATCCCTCCAAACAGTTATGGAGGGCTAGACAACTGTCCTTACATCACAAACTAAATGTGTTAAATTACCTCCAATGGTCCCAAGACATCATGATGTTCATACGTGGGAAGGGCAAAAGAGGATTACCTCACATGTTGCGGCTCCAGCAAATCAAGAACCTATATTATAAAGGATGAAAGGCTGAACACACGAAATTGTAAAAGATATTTGAGATGCAATTGAAGAGACATATTCAGGGAACGAAAATAAAGAGTTTTCTTAAATTGATGGTGTTCTTCCAAACTTATGTTAAGGTGATCGCTTCGCAATTTACTTAACGAGACACGCAATGGTGTAAAGAAATTATATTTTTTATATTTTAAAATAAAATATTTGAATTTTTTTGAATAATTTTCTTTTATAATATGTTATTATTATTTTAAAAGTTATAAATAATTAGATTTTCAATCAAAGAATTATTAGCATTCTTTTTATATAAATTTGAGAATAAAAAATTATATATTAACAATTGCTGATGAGTGAAACTTTAGAAAATTATATAAGGAATAACTCAAACAAATATTTTTCTCCTTATTATCATTGTTCGGTTCTTCTAATATTTTTTATTTATTTTTCTTTTTATTGCTTGTGAGTTTCTAACATATTTTTTTATATTAAGTGTACGAGTTTTGACATATATATATTGGATAAATATTAAAAAAATAAATTAGATACCAAATTGTACTTATCATATTTTTTTTTTAGTCTTTCTCGTAACAATAATTTTCTTCTATTTTCTAACTATTTAAAAGTAAATTATTTATAATAGTAGTTAATTATTATTGTCATAAAAAATAATTTTGTGAGGATTGAATAATATAATTTATTCTAATTTAATATATTTTTGAAAGAGAACTTTTTTTTAAAAAAAAAGATATAACTAACGTAGATTTTAATTTGTTTTTATAAATTCATAAAGATGTCTCATGATATGCAAAATTGATAATTATCATGTATAATATTGGATCTATTTCTTATATATTCTTGGATTTTTTATTTTAAAAACTAAATAATTATTAATATCTTATAAATTTTAATACCTAAAAATTTATTAGATGAAATTCAAACTGGTCCTCAATTAGTAATTCCTGATAACATAGTATGATGTTTGGTATTGATGGAATTGTCGTCTAAAGTGGGATGAAATCTGCAGGTGGAGGGAAATATCTTTGCAAGGTTGGATGGAGGGGAGGATTTGAAAAATTGCTAGTTTAGGGTGGATTGAAATCTATTAAAAATTGTAAACTAGATAGTAGGTATTTATCTTTTAACATAATTTTTAAAAATTTAAGATTAAATTTATTAATTTAAAAATTTATCATTTAAATAAATGAACACATAATTATTACTTACCTATCAACGTGGAAACATAGCTATTTTTTTTCTGAAATGTTGGATGATTGTGTGTTTTTTTTTCTTTTTACTTATTGCCTTGGTCGGTGAAAACAAAAAAGACGACTGAAAAGAAGATAAAAGAAAGAAGTAAGAAGCAAGGAAAATCATTCGAGACAGTGAAATAAATTTCTAGCAATTTTTATGTACAACAAGAAAAAAATGGTAGATTAAACGGAAAATATAGACATTTAACCAATATTATAATACTAACAGCAAATTTTAGATATACAGTACAATATTCTTTGCTTATTTTATCAGAAATTAGTTTACCTGATATGAACAATTTTATTTTCAGAAATTAACTCAGATAATTAAAAAAATAAGAAAATTATGTAATACAATAGAAATTAAAAAAAATTGAGATGAAGGGCATAGAAGCAAATAAAAATATTAAAAAATAATAAAAATTACAATTGAAGGAAGGCCTTTATAAATTAAGATTAAGGAATAAAAATTAAAAAGAAAAATTAATTCAATGAATCAATAAGTGTCTTCAAATTTTTACAATTTAATCTCAACAAAATTCATCAAAAACATTTTATTTTTTAATTTTGTAAAATAGTTTCAAAAAATAATTCTAATAAAAAATAATAAAATTTGAAACAACACAAGTCTAAATATTTACCTTCCACCTTCGGCACTCCCTTAGGGAAGCACTTCTTGATTAACAAAATTATAGAAACAGTTCATTGTATTAAAGCGTCATAGTAAAAAGAATTTTGCATTATTTAGAGGCACAATTATCCATACATACCGGATAAGATCGGCAAGGTCCCTCGTTAATTTGATATTTGTGCGGAAAGACCCCAACCTTTATAAAATTTAAATATGTTATCATAAAATCATAATATATGATATATTATTCACATGACTCAAATCTAATAATCGACAAACAAGATGTACCTTAGAGTAGGCAGAAATCAACAAAGATGACATTTCATGACAATGGATTGGCATATATCTCGCATGTAACTGATATGAATACTTTTCTCTACGCAATCTTCATTAGCAACCCAAACATATGCGAAGATGTAAGAGTTGTTATCAAAAAATAAAATAAAAAATAAAAAGAATTTATCTAAAAAGAGGGAGAGCCATTTCTCGCACTTTCTTTGTATAAAACAAGATTGTTTTGAACTGTTACCAAAACTAATTGATTGATTCTGCATACAAATTGAAACAGTAAAAAAAAATTAAGTATGAAATAAATTTTGTAAACATATATACTTAAATTTGAATCAAAATAGAATAAGCCAAATAAATATTACGTAAGTTGGAAATAAGCAAACTTATTATAACATGCCAAATTCATTTAATATACAACTCAATATCTAATTACCAACTTTGGCAAGCTTACTATATCAATCTAAGTATAGTCGCTGTTTTCGTCTACCTCTATTGTAGAAAACATTTGGATAGTGTATATATAAAATAATTAACTAATTAATTTGGAAACTTTACTTGATGAGCTAGCTTAGTTATGCACTTCAATATCAAGTTAAGTAGGTGAAAGATCTCAAATATCAAAATCATTAATCCACACTAATGTGATATACCCACCCCAAAAGCTAGTCACTCAAAAAAAAGATGCCCTAATGACTGGAAATGATTAGGAATAAAGGAAACGCAAAGAGAATTCTACAAAAGGTGAAACAATAGAGTTAAGCGATTGAAAGGTGAGAAAATATTATGTTAGTATAAAAAATACCCTTTAAGTATAAAAATTAACTCAACTGAAAATAGAAAAATGACTGAATCGTAAGAGTAATTTCGCATACTAACTAAAAGTATTTCAAATTTAGGCAAAGTGTATTAATAACTAAATATATATTCACAATTACCACACACGTTTTCAAATAAAATATACATTCAACAATGTAACTGCAGTAGTATAGAACTAACATTGCAAAACAACCAATTTAAAAGTTAAGTAATCATGTTCACAATACCCAAAGACATTATTTATGGAATGAGATATTCAGATATGTAACTAAATTGAATAATATAGTAACTAAACTAACCATTTGTACTTGAGGAGAGTAGCGGAACTTGTAAGTTAACCATTTAGTCATAGTTGACCTTTAGCTCTTTGTTGTCTTTATTTGATTTTTATTCATATATAATTGAAGCAATTGTTTGACGGAGTGAGAATAACATAAAAAATAAAGAATTTAATAACTAAATTAACCATATATATTTAGTAATAATTAACCTAAATGCTCTTTTAAATGAAGTATTCAACAGGAAAAATAACTAATGTTAATTATGTTATTAATAGTTAAAACAAGAGTAGTTAATTGGACTAATAAAACTAATAACATGGAAATTAACCAACAAACTAACCAAATTAACCATATATTTAGTACCAGCTGACCACATTTTTCTAAGAAAGCGATTAATCAACTCTACGACTAATGTGTATTATATTTTATTTATAGTTAAACCCAAATTTATTTTTAGAGAAGTAAAAATTAACCTGAAAATTAACAAATAGCTCTACACTGATATTTCGTATATGTTACTTATAATTAACCAAAGTGTATTTGCAGTTTGCTATTGAACTTGGATATTAACCATGTACCAAGTAAATTAACAACAATTTTGGTAATAGTTAACCACTCATCTTATAAAGGAATCGGTTACAAATGTGTATAGAGTATTAATAATGATTACCAGTGTATTTGAAAGTAGAGTTGATTTACAAATTAAGGAATGTAATAGTTAAATTAACAACAATTAACTTATTTTTCTCATAGAAACGTTTCGTTTTTATTTTCCTTTCACTTGCGGAACCGTTCCCCCTTCCCCCTTTCTCCAGAACCTCACAGTTAGCCTCAAAGAAAGAAACGCATATTCAACCACTCCCTTGTGTAACCTTTCTTGATTGCACCGATCGACAACGCGCCGGTGCTGTGACATTGCGGAGTCGAATGCGTCACCGGCTTCTTCTCGGTGTCAGGCGGTGATTTCTTCACCGGTTTCGTTCACAGTAGTCCACCTTTATTGTTAAATTGTTGTTTTATTTTTTTATATATTTTTTTCTAGGCTTGATATAGTTATTTTCCCTCCTATTATGTTTCCCCGTTGCTTTTGTTAAGAACTGGTTCTTACGGAAGAACCGGTTGGTGCAAGATCTAAAGAAGTTTGAGAGAGCAAAGAAATTAATAATTAAAATGCATAGTGATAGCTATGGCAAGGAAAGATGGAGGATCGAGAAAATACCTCGTTCACTTCTTTACTCTTGTGGTTTCCGTTGTACCAGGTGGCTACAGGAAGAGGGAATCGAATTTGTGACGTTGAGAAGGTGGTGCGAAAAATGAAAGAACGTGTGTGTGTGTGACGCTGAGAAGAGAGTGAGGTTGAAGTGGAAGATGAACAAAACCAGCAGCAGAAGAAGATCCTCACAGAAAAAGAGCGTATGAGTTTAGCGTCTCTCACTACCCTCACGAACCAAAAACACTAACGGTTTTGCAGAAAGACGCAAAATAACAATACTTTCTCACCCCACTCTTATTGTTGCATGTTTGTATGGTGCTTAAACAACTACCGTGAATTTGATTAAATTTGGTTTTGTCAAATTAAAATCAGTTGTATTACCATTTATATTATGTTTCTTATTTAAATTTTTATAATTTAAATACTCTGTATTTGATGTTTATTTTAATTTAATACTTTTATTATCTATTTCATTCAATTTTAATGTTTTTATAAGAGTTATGAGTTCTATTTCAAAAGTTAAAATATTATACATATTTTTTATTTAATAATTAACATGGAGTGAAAAAAAAACCAATTACAAGCCTATCTTATTTTAATTTGTTAATGCATATATAAAAATAATTCATTATAATATTAAAGAAGTGAAAATAGACACTAAAACCCATTTTTAGTAATTATAGGTTCAAAATCAATTTTAATTCTTAGTAACCAAACAACAATTTTAATTAAAAATGGTATAAAAACATTTATTGTGTAGGAGCCTGGGTTTCAATATGTTATAGATTAAAATTTTCAATTCAGGTAGACAACAAAATATCTTTAGAAGTTATTCTATCCTTTGGAATTAATTTGTATGTTTCGTATTTGCAATAAACAAATAAATGATTTTCTTTTGAAATTAAATTCCACTAGTACGTGTCAAAAAGAAAGAATAAAAATAACATGAGATAAAAGATAACAATTAATGCTAATTTGGCAATTATTTTTATCTTTTTTAATTTATATTCACCAAAATATATATGTAATTAATTAACCAAATTATTATTAGGTGGTGGACAACCTTTAACATTTCTTTTATGCTACCGTGATCAAGAAAATACCAAGTTCGATTCTTTACTCTCGTGGTTTCCCCTGTATCATTATGCTAAGGGCTAAATAAAAGAGAGAATCGAATGTTGAGGGAAGAGAAAATCAGTGACGTTGAGAAATTGGTGCGAAAAATGAAAGATGTGTGTGTGAGATTCTGTAGGTGAGCATTGGTGCCTGGATACGGGTAGAAGATCTTCGCAGAACAAAGGACAACTGAGCATCTTCTCCCACAAGGCCACTAGGCCGCTACCCTATGACACGAGCTAAATGCATAGCGGCAAAAAGAAATGAGCCAAAATAACAACGGTTTTGAAAAGACAAAATAATAATACTTACTCACCTCACCCTTATTTTCTTTTCTCTTTTTACTTTTTTCGTCTTTGAAAGTATTTATTTTAACTGTCACTCTAACCATTTTGTTTTAGAAAAATGGTGATGCACGAATGTGAAAAAGAATTAAAGATGATAACTCAATCTTAAATTATGGTTAGTAAGATTTTTTTTAAGTTATTTGATAAAAGTTAATAATTTATTATACATATAAGTTTATAATTAAATAATAATATAAAATTATTTTATATAGTTAATGTATGATTTTTTTATTTTATTACAACGTTTAATTTTACAGAGATTATCAAGAATATAAAAAGTAAAACTTCATAGGACACTTGCCACTTACTCGCAATTTTTTCTTTGAGCCTCCTATTGCCAACACGAAGGGGTTGTCCTCTGAGAAAGAAATAGAATAGATAGCCCCCATACAAACACCATAAAAGAATAAATCAGCGTCAATATAAATAACATATAATGATTTGTATAATACTTTCCCATCACACATACATACATGTGACTGAGAAAAAGAAACTTACTATTTTGAAAATAAGATGCTACACAAGATGGTTGGTTCATTGAAAATTCCCAAAGTTTTACCTATGACAAATATTATCCGTCAAATGAGATGAATTCCAATCACAATCAGCAGCATCATGATACATGAAAACAGTAAAATTAACTTCACTATTACCGTTTTGTCCAAGGATGCAGTCGCAAGAAGCTGCATGAACGTTGTCAGGGCAGAGTTAAACTAAAGTACATAATACATAGATATTCTCATCAAAATATTGTTGAATATACATACATTAGGTGCTGATAGATTATAGGATACTGATGTAACAGCTTTGTCATGAGCATGAACGGTAAAAGTACTATTCAGCTCAGATGCGGAATCAGTCTTGGCATTCCGAATATCAAAATACTTAACAGTACCATCTTCAAGACTCACCTAACAGGACAATTAAATCGTTATCAGTGAAACAATACTTGTGCCTTCAAGAAATCGAAATTAAGGATTCATAGAACAGAAAAGAAATAGATAATAAATAAAAATAATGTAATGGGAATTAAAAGCATGATAGTAATTCTTTTATAAAGAAAGGGAGATAAAAAACAATGTTGTGTGATTTATTAGAAACAAATAAAAAGAGGAATGTTAGTATTTAGGCCTTATAAATAACCATAACACACCACAAAGCAGTGCTCAGTGTGTGGATCCCATCCCAAGCTCTCTACATCAGCTTTGACTGACCACTTGTAGCCAGAATGTGATGGCATCCTCCCATCCTTCTGCAAAATGTAATCGCATTAAAAGTCAACCAAGATTTAAGGTTCAAATATAATCATTTTTAAATGAATATACAAACAAAAAATACAAATTACTATAAAATAAGTAATCAATGCTAAAGCAAAATAAAGAAAAGCAGAGTAACCAAGGAACATTAGATCATTACCACAACAATAGTTTGATCAAATGAACCACTAAGAAGAACTTGTGGTGCATGGTGATTCCAAGCAACAGCTTGAACCTGTGAGAGGTTATATGGACAAGAGATAAACATGAAAAACATCAGCAAATGTATTGACTCAAATATTAAAAATAGCTGATGATGGAAAAAAAATACTGCATTTAATGATTTGATTGAAGAAGAAAATGCATCTTTTCCCTTATCAACATTGTGGAACTTTGCTTAACAAAGTCCCAAGAAATGCTCGTAATATTCATTTTTAATAAAACATTTAAATTTGAAGGTGATAATTAAATACCACGGGTTACATCTTGGTTCATAATTGTGTAATAAAGATCACCTAAATCTATCAAAAGTAAATCATGTTTCCAACGTTTTTATAACAGTTCTAAAAAAACATGTGGACATTTAAAGAAAAATGTTTGTTTTATCAATAAAATGACCTAAAAATAAAAAATAGTTACTTTCTAACTTAATTCTTGCCTTGTCTGAGTGGTGCTCCATTGTAATTTTACACTTCCCAGTGACAACATCCCAAATCTTTACTCGCTTGTCAGCACTAGCACTTGCAAGTATATTCCTATATTTAGGAATAAATGTCAAGAAAAGTGACAAGAGAGTTAATAAAATTAATAAATAAAAACGTTAGGTTCCATAAAACATAGAAATAACAGCAGAATGCAAATTTAAATTTAATAGACCTGTACTCCTTGTTCCATGCGAGACCAAGTACTTAGTGTGACCAAAATCTTGGTGTATGATTGATTTCTACCACAAAATAATTTGCAGAATCAGAAAAATAGGTTTGTATAGAAGCTTTGTACCAAATTTTAATAAAAAGAAACGGCCAAAATATATAGGTTTGTATAAAAGCTTTTTATTTATTTAAGCATGTGTATATGCAGATGTGTACGCCTCTATGCACATTGCTACATGCACACATATCTTGCAGCTCAGAATCAGAAAAATAGGTTTGTATAGAAGCTTTGTACCAAATTTTAATAAAAAGAAACGGCCAAAATATATAGGTTTGTATAAAAGCTTTGTATTTATTTAAGCATATACACCTCTATGCACATTGCTACATGCACACATATCTGGCAGCTCCTGAGCAATGTATATCACCATTCACCAAACAATATAAAAATTCATCTGTCCAAGACTCGGAATAATCAATAATTATTGACGTTTGAATTTTAAAAGAACAACACGACAAATGCAACTGCTATAGATAAGTCATACTAGAGTATGCTTCCATTTGAGAATGAAAGAGGTAACCGCATAATTCTATGGTAAGAGAAAATAACAAAAATGTAGAACAAACCATTTTCCCCTCCCCTTTTCATCATCTTTGCCACCCAACACCTTACATGGCTCTACCTCTAGGTCCTCCTGAACCTGAGAACAAAGGGAAGTTACAAGGTACTCAACAAAAAGACCTCAACTACAAGTTGAAAACAGTACAGTGAGATTTATATATACTAAACCCACTTACAACATTAAGGTCCCAAATTTCTATGGAAGGTTCCATCGAACCAACAGCTAAATAATTTCCTGTGTATAAGATAAAAAGACAATGCAAAGGCATCAAGCAGTTATGAAGTCAAATTTAAAACATAAATTGCAACTTACTAGTAATGGCGGTGATTTGATCTCATTTGTTTGAACTTATTTTATAAAAAAATCACAGTGCTTTTAGGAAATTTTACGATGTTTATTTTAAAGTTTAAAAATAATCAAAATCCAAAAGTAATTTGTATGATTGTAATAAGACAGAAATTAGCTTCTAAAAATAATTTAATCTTTTGCACAATCTAAAAATCACTTTTTTAAAGCTGAAACAAACAGGTGCAGTACAATCCAGACACAGAAACAATAAGTCGACCATTTGAAGAAAGCTTTTGATGGTCTGCACTAAGTTTGAATAATAAAATTGTAACTGATGTTACAACTTTTTTGCTTCATCTTTGGATAAAGAAAGAATTTTCCATGTTCTTAGCATAATAAAATGAAGGTAGAAATTATCATTAACACAATTTACAAAATCCCCTTTGTTTACTTGTGAAGAAGAAAAGTCCAAATGCAGAAAACAAACAGTCAATGCATGTAAGAGATATCAAGCAATGAAACCATAGTTTTGACCTCTTTCTCCTCCTTGAAGGGGGCAATCAAGCCAAGCTGTGCAGAGTGGGAATGCTGAAATTTTGATCCCATGGTGACGATACATGTTCGTTTCTCCATCCTCGAGTACCCAAACCTGCCAGAGCATAAAGAAATGACTCATAAGTCTACTAATGTCTAATGGGATAGAGAAAAAGGATTATAATATATCAACTACTTCACAATAAACAATTTAGTTACCTCAAGAAGACCGACATTATCCAAATTCAATTCCAGTATATTCAGCTTCAAGCCAAATTCAATTTCAGTTATATTCGGCTCAAAGCCAATTTCAGTTCCAATCCATTTGACCCAGAGCCAAATTCAATTCCAATATATTCGGTCCAAAACCAAATTCAATTCTAACATATGCGGCCCAGAACCAAATTCAATTCCAGTATATTCGGCTCCGAGCCAAATTCCATTCCAGTTATATTCAGCCCAAAGCCAAGTTTAGTTCCAGTACATTCGGCCCAGAGGCAAGCCGACACATAGTTGGCATCACTTGCATTGGCTATTCAGCCAAGCCGACACATAGTCGGCACCACCTGCTGGCCGAAGAGGTTTCGGCTCATACATCCCATGGTTCCGATGGATTCCTAACCACAGAACTACATAAACTTTGACTTCTCTATGCAAGAAGAGATACGTAGGAGCAAAGGAACTTCCCTTGTCAAGTTTATTCACCACCATTCCCTCATCTATTCACACCAAATACCATTCCACTAGGCCTCACATAAATAAAAGTAGACATCAGTGAGAGTTCATTAGATGCATGTATTTAGTTAAGGTAACTATCATGTGATAGGCGCAAGGGGAATCATGTATTCCTCGCGTAACCGACTTCCGAATTCAAGCCTTATCCAAACACTTTCCATCCATATGGATTACTAGCGTTTCTTCAATAAAACACTGGTGGTGACTCCTATCCTCTTTGGTGAGGTCACGACAGTCCTCTAGCTGCCATGTTAACAGATCCCTTCCTAGAAAGCAACTATGTCTAGAGTTTTGTAATCAAAATGATGCCAATATTCTGGGATCAAGTATTTATAAGTAAGTTAAGAAAAAATAATAACCTGAGCCTCGCAAATTTTGACATAAATTGTCATTGTCAAATACTCAAACCAAAAATAAAGAGCTCACAACACAACAGCCTATTAACCGCACCTACATAGAATATGTTTGATGTATTGTGGAAATAAGTATTGAGATATATTTAAATATAAGCACTAAGTAGGTATTAGGTAACTTGTTAGTTGTTACACAACTAGCATAGGATCCTAGGCACAGAATGATTAGTTGACAATTCTTAACAATAGTTTCATAGATATAGCAGCAAGGCCAAATTAAAGGAGAATTTTTTCTTTTTGTTTATGAAAGTTCTACTGGTTATTAGCTAAATCCTATTGTGGTATGCGTCTCCCAAAACCACAACATTTAATAGTTAGAAGTTTACCAAAAGGGGAAGATAAAGTAATGAAAGCATGAGAGAATGAACACTAGATTTCTTACCACACAAGAGAATAAACAAAAGAAAAGAATGAACATTATCATTTATATTTAGCCAAATTTCCTACCATATATTTCTGTGTAGTTCATTCTTGGGGGTTTCTCTTTGTTTGTTTTTGTTAGGATATAGCATTATTTGAATAATATCAGCAGAGGGAAAATGCCATACCAAGTTCAAGTGATGGACGTGTGTCAGAACGTATAGTTCTGGAAGGAATTCATTTGATGCTTGCATATCCATCTTTTTAAATGCAGCTTTCTCCAGAAAAAAAAAAAAAAGGGAAAAAGTCAAATGCTGGTAATAACTTGAATTTTCCATTTCTTGCAACAGATCAGTTTTATATTTGTGTGATCAATGTTTGATGAAATAGGATCCAACACAATTTAAACTTTAAAGCAAACATTATGTAGTGAAAGAAGACAATGGTATGCAATTAGCAGTAAACTAAAGCTTCAAAAATATTTTCACAAGTTTCTGCTTGGCTTCAAATAAGATCAATTAACTTATGACGAGGTGGGGTGTGTGCATATGCATAATATCTCTAGTCTACACTAATGATGGGAATAAATACTCGTGTTGGGTGATACTACACACATTTCTTACTTATCCTCATTTTATAAACAGCATGACAAACCTCATCCCGAAGCTCCAAATAGTAAACAGATCCAAAGCCACCTTGACCAATTATATTAGTTACACTAAAGCCTTCATTAGCCTTGGCTAGCTCCTCATATGAGAACTCCACTCACTCAACATTCAAACACCAAAACATGGAGACAAGGTAAGGCAAAGAGAGATTCTATTAAATCATGTATCCTTGGTAGAACAGTTTGTAGCTAATCATCGTGATAATTGATAGAATTAGAAAGGAATGTTTTAGAATCATATATATCCACACATTAAAAAAATAAAAGAAATAGCATTAAAACAGAAAGACATAACAATACCATGATGGAGTGGACTACACTGATCTTCAAACGCTCCTGGGACTGGGAGAAGGGATACCTCAGCCACTTTCTTTCTTCTGTATAGTCCACAACATATAGAATAAGTGCCAAAAGTAAGACCCCAACAGCTGTGCTAGCAAATATTCAAATTTAATAACAATGTCAGCATCTCATAACAACATAACCACCATGATTTGTCTTGTCACACTTCACACAGATATAAAGTTGGTTTTAGCTTAATATTTTTAGAGGGATTACGAATATCACAAGTTCAGTTTCTACCCCGACCTACAACCCTACCTCCATTTCGATTCTCTCTGACGATGTAGACATCAGCAAGGGCAGCACCCCCGCGTTCCAGCAAGGGAAGAACAAAACCGCTGCTGAGAACTTCAATCCCGAGCATTGGGATGCACTGCAGAGTGACTACAATTGGAGGTCAGCATGAAGAGCAAAAACGAGCTGGCATTGAAGGTGAAATTGGAGATGAAGGTGAAGGCCAGGACATCTCTCCCACACAGAACACGGACTAGCCCAAGCTTCTTAAATGGGTAATCTAACTAATTTCCAAAAGTATTAAACTTCCAAAAATTACTTTAAGTCTAGAGCTTGGTTTCCAGAAATTTTTTTACCAAAAATGCAAAAGGAGAGTGTATAATGTGAAGAGGGGAAGTGCAATTAGCAACTGTCATATATAAACCTTCTTGTCCTAGAGGTCTTTTATTCCTTAACGTATGGGCTGGGCCTCAGCCCAGCACAGCCACCAAGTAACAATCCACCACTTCAATTCATTTTATCATTAACCAATTAAGTTTCTTTTTACTATTAATTACTAATTAAATTAAAATTTCATTTTATATTTTTATTTATGTTATTTTTGTAGATATATTATTTTTTAATTATTTAGGAAAATAATAATGCAAATCATAATCATAATCATAAACATTTTATTTCTTCAATTTAATGTCAGTTTTCTGTACCACAAATATTGAAGAAAAAAATTCTTACAAAATTACAAGACTTTAGTAGTCAATATATTCTTTTCTTATCTTATCAATATCAACGCCTCTCCTTTCTTTGCTCAAGAGGTTCAGAAACCTTGATCAAACTTATTTCACGTTCCATACAACAGTCTTTTGAAAAATAAAAATATAATGCCATTGACACAGTCAGCAATTTACCCACAGAATGAACCAGGGGGTGGGAGGTTGAGAGAAAGCATAGATGATAACAAAGACATTATTTTGACTCAACGACTGAAGCAAAAATCAAATCAGAAATAGGTAAGTTTGTAAAGAAATAAGCATACTGGCCAACAGACATCTGATCACAACCTCCTCAATATAGGAAACCACAGCACCAATTCCCACTTCAAACTCAAACTCATTACAAACCTCAACAACTTGTTTCACATTCTCACCTTCCACAGCCAAAGAAACTGAATACCATATACAAGGTAAAGATCCATCGCATGGACAGACACCAAAATATGAACCTTCAATCTTAAAGGAGTGCACTATATTTCCCAGAATGTCATATGATGAATTCATATAGATTGATTCAACTAATTTATTGCACTGAATCACATTAAGCTGACCATTGTGAGTTGATTGACCTGCTAAAATATCTCTGAAAATGTTTTCAGAATAAATCTGGATATTAAGGTTGTCTGCAGTCCCATAAAGATGCTCAAAACAGACAATCATACTTTTAAAAAACTTAGAAGTTTCAATGAAGCATTCTGAATAACATCATTCTGCCTCTTAAACAACTCTGAATCTGAATGCTATGAATGTTACAGAGACCCAATTGACACATTCTCACCAGATTCTGCAACCTTCAAACATGATCCTGATAATCAAGGCGATATTTTGAAAGGATGAAATGTAATGGAGAAGAGAGGTTTAGACATACGTTGCTGGTGGCAAGTGGCAAAACATACAAAGTACGTAGGAAGGGAACCCCTCCAGTTTGCTCTTGCGGTGAATCTTGATGGCAACTCAGATGCAAGTATCACCTCTGTGGACAATTTATAAATGCATCCAGGGGTCTTCCCTAGACGCATCCAATATTGGCAACCTAACAATCATTAAATGATGCAAACTCATGCAATTTTGAAGAGATAGATACTGACAAATTCTACTGCCCATAAAAACGCAAAATTACAAATGTTGTTCACCAAAGAAATATTTGACAAATGTACAATTCAAGAAACAAAAAGAATAAGGCATATAAGAAACCAGTCAGAAGATGTTAGGTACCATAGCCATTAGTTAGCTAGGTTAGTGGGCTGAAATAATTTGAATAAGGCATGTTGCCTATAAATAAGATAATTTGAGAGAGATAACTATCATTTCAGAAAGGATTGTACTGTTAAAGTGCGGACAAAACAGTGTCTTTCGAATATTCTGAATATTCTATAAAATTCATTTCTTTTCTAATTTCTTATCCAGTTTCCATCAGAAGAGCGGGGAAACTGAGTTTAAAATAAAAGACTTCACTTACTATTTTAAACATGCAGTTTGCACAGATATCAAGAATTCTTTAGGTAACAAAAATATTTAGCAAACTGTATTATCATTGTTACACAGGAACAGGATATGTCACACCTTTACCCAGAAAAAGAAACAAGAACAAATATATATTGAACACAGACTTACCAAGAAATACAGATCTGTAATTTTATATTAAAATTGATGCTAAAATCAATGGGATATCAATTGAGGAACAATTTTTTACAACCATAGAAAAAGAAAATAGCAAAAGAAAACATATGGGATATGACAAAACTGAGGCAATGCTACCCCGAACCCAAAGACCATAATTTCCTCACTCAATGACCGGATACCTCTCTTTTCTTCTTGCCACCCATGTTTCTAATTCATTCACACACTTGCCATGTAAAAGCAAAGTTATTACAGCCTAATTCCTACCTCTGAACCTTGTTTCCCTTCCCCTACCATTCCTTTTTTTTATCCCTATAAACTTCAGTAACCGTGGTGGCACCTAACAAACACCTAGAGAAATTATTGGTTAGACAGATTGTATTTGTCAAAAAAGAAAGACCACTATAAGGCAGACAGAATTATCAGAGCATTTTCAACATTAAGAGATTTTAGACAACAACCAGGTTAGGTCCATTCCTGAGTTCAAGCATATGACAAAGGTGTAAAGAGAAAATTTTCCCACCAAAAATCAAAGAACCTATAAAGATTTTTAAAAGTTGTGCAAAAGTGCATTGCATGATAATTCTTTATTTTGATCAAATAATCCTATAAGGTTGACCCTGAAAGGTAAAATAAGGTTAACCATTATACAATAAACAATTTAATAAAACATTTGAATTTATTGAAACCAGTAACATGCACCGCTTGTTACAACCTAATAAGAAAAGATCTATAGATTTCCATGTATACCCAATGCAAGCTAATATTGCATCACTAATTATTGCACAGACAAGTAGTGACTTGCACTTAACTAAGAGATCCCTCAAAATGAAGGGATTCTTTTGCATTTGACAATTTATTATATGAATCCAGTAGTTATGATTTTGGAGCAGTAAAGAACACAATGTTGTATCGGAAAAAACATTATCCAAATTCTTCTCAAAAGTCAAGAACAAGTTAAAATGCAATCATCTAATCTGAAGAAATTTTTCTTTATTCATCATATCCTAAAATCAAAAAATTGGCAGCATCTTCAAAACCAAGTATATTTGCAATGATATTAAGGTAGCACTATCGCAGATGAATGAATGAGCTTCAATAGAATTTTCCACCGAACTAGGAATGTAAAGAGAGGCAACATGAATGCATTCTTGTGAACCATCTTCTTTCATTAATAACAATAGTACCTTGTGGATATGCACTCTGTTTTCTAATCCAGAGAAACTGTTCAGAGGCAGCAAGAAACCCCTATAATGTTGTAGCTACCAAGCATTTCCCTGTTCTTTCTTGAATTGAATTTGAATCAAGCTAAACTGAAGGCATGATAGACCTATCTTCGTTCTTTGCTTGAATTGAAAATATTATTCATCACTTAGCACCGCCACCTTAGTGCAAAGTCAATTCATTTTTTGCATTAATCTACATATACATTTTAAAGATAAATTAGTACAGTCCATAATCATCTATATTAGATTTCAAGATCATGATACATGCACCTAAGGGGAAAATTGGACTCAAAATAGAAAATACTTACAACAACCAGAAGGCATGATATTCTATTTCACATGGGATGACGTGCTTTGTGAGTAATCTCAATTCTTGATATGTTATCAAATTTATTTTTTAGACTCCAATTCCATCCATCAATTGCATGACAGTACCTAGAGGACAAGGAATGTTCCACAGAACCATAGCATAATATCTGAAAGCCATGTGTAAAACTTGAGGATAAGTAATATACCATGAGAAGTTAAGTAAATCTGAACATTAAATCTCTGCAATCTCCTAAAATTTCTCAAAAAAAAAAAAAACTATATCCTTAAAAATCATAAAAAAAAAATCTGAGACTATGACCTTCCCAGTGTCTACGTACTACTGCAAACATGCATAAACTATGAAAAACGATTTCATTAAAGAACGCAGCACTGCATTCATTTTTTGGTAGAATAAAGGGGATTAAAAGTTTAAACTCCCAAATAATAGCACTAAAACTCAGGTGGGAACACAGTAAAAGTTATATCCTCAGGTAGAGCATTGTAAATAAAAAGATGGAACAAAATAAAAGTTCTCATCTGACCATTCTAAAGAGCTGCCATAATTAGCTAAAGCATCATCCACCTTATTAGTTTCATGCAAGGTTGTTTGCATCCACATAAACTTTCCCCCTAACCAGTTGAAAGAAATAATATTCCTGACAAGACTGTAACAAGGATGTGTAGTCAGACATCCATCCATCCATGACAAAGGAAATTAATTACCCTCTGAGAATAAGATTCCATAATAAACTCCTCAAAGCCATGATTTCAAGCAATTTCAACAATGGACCAAGAGCCTATATCAATAACATGCAAAGACGAAATTTCTGCAGTGATCACGAAGAACTCCACCTGCAGGAGCTTGTCTAGCTCGCAACTGCACAGAACCATCACAGTTCAATTGGTAATGGCCATAAGGAGAAGATATCCAACATATATCAACGGCTTGGGCAGACCAAGACCAGAAGAAAGTGTCAATAAACCTGCATGATGTAAGCTAAAGTTAATAGCAACCACTTGACTGTGGATACAACGAACAATACCACGTAGCGGCATAATAATATGAATTAAAAAGTTGCTGGTATCTGCACCTTCTACAATTGACTAGTTGATTGGATCTCATGTTTGAATTCAACCAGCATTTAAGATCCTATCAGTGGACGCATACTGCTCCAGGACTTCCTTTTGTCATAACAGCTCTAGCCATAGTACATTGATGCAATATATGATCAGCATCTTTGCGATCTGCACTACATACCAAACAACTAGAATCAGTGGTGACTGATGAGCCTTTTTTATCTTGTCTCATCCACGATCAGTGCATTACTTGCAATTTTCCACAGCAAAAGTTGCAATCTTTCAGGACCCTGTGAGCCAAATAATCTTGAAGATGGGTCAAGATGCAAATTTATGCGACCCATTATGCTACTGTATGTGGAGGCCGTCATACTGATAAATCTCTTGCAGATCCTTACCAAGCTATAGAATCAGATCCATTAATCGTAACAAGAGAGGAAATTGCTCTAATTATAGAATATGCAGAACAGTCTCATCATCTATTAGATCCAATATGCAAAACAGCCTACATGAATTTGAATAATTCATCAAACCGTCAATTGTCAAAGCATAGAATCCTGATATTAATAGGATGAATTTGAATAAAAATTTATTAAATAATTATGTCAAAAACATCAAATCTCAAAGCATATCATAATAAAAATTTATTCAATAATTATATCAAAATCATCTATTCTCAAAATATTTCATTCCAAATTTATAATATGAATTTGAATAAAAAATCATAATATAATTTCATTGAGAGCCATCAGTTCTCGTGCATTCCATCCCGAGTTTATAATATGAATTTGAATAAAAAATTCATAATATAATTTTATTGAGAGCCGTCAATTCTCAAGCATTCCATCTAGGCTTTATAGTATAAATTTAAATAAAAATTCATAATATAATTTTATTGAGTACCGTCAATTCTCAAGCATTCCATCCGTAATTTATAATACAAATTTAAATAAAAATTCATAATATAATTTTATTGAGAGCCGCCAATTCTCAAGCATTCAATCCCAAATTCATAATATAATTTCATCGAGAGCCATCAATTCTCAAACATTCCATCCCAAATTCATAATATAATTTCATCGAGAGCCGTCAATTCTCAAACATTCCATCATAAATTCATAATATAATTTCATCGAGAGCCGTCAATTCTCAAGCATTCCATCCCAAATTCATAATATAATTTCATTGAGAGCCGTCAATTCTCAAGCATTCCATCCCAAATTCATAATATAATTTCATCGAGAGCCGTCAATTCTCAAACATTCCATCCCGACTTTATACTACAAATTTAAATAAAAATTCATAATATAATGAAGAGAGCCGTTAATTCTCAAGCATCCTCTCGAACATATCCCGTTTTAGGATATGAGCGTAAAAAGATTCTTCCTGCAGTGAGCTAAGTCAATTCTCAAGCACATTATTTCATTTTTACAATATGAATATAAAAAATATTCATACTGCATTTTAAGGCCGTCAATTCTCAAACACACCATTCTAGTTTTACAACATGAATTAAGAATTCACGTTGGAAGCCACACTTTGGTCCCAAAAGCTCAAACATCGCATTCTGATATAAAATTATAGGACAAAGAATTCACCTGGAAAATGAATTCACATCGCAAGCCACATTTTGGGCATCCAAGATTGAGATTATGGAATAACAAATCAATCTCCCAACCCATCCATGACCGGCAAATAAAGAAATTCTTCGTGCTTTATAAAGATTCATTGAGATTGGGCAACCAAGAGTCATCAATCATCAGAGACCAGATCAACCGTGCAGAATTTCAAACAATCAAGATTCACCAAAATCGAGCGTTCTTGAATTGTTAAGAATGTGATGTCCCTGTCTCAAAACAGAATAAAATTTTCAAAATATTCACATCAAAGACAGGTTACGGACAGAGCGAGAACAGAGCGAGAGTGTTTGAATGATGACTTACAAGACTGGGCAACCAAGAGTCGTCAATTATCAGAGACCAGATCAACCGTACAGAATTTCGGACAATCAAGATTCACCGAAATCGAGCGTTCTTGAATTTTTAAGAACGTGATGTCCATGTCTCGAAACAGAATAAATGTTTTGAAATATTCACACCAAAGACAGGTTAGGGACAGAGCCAGGACAGAGCAAGAGTGTTTGAATGATGATTTACAAGACTGGTCGTACCAATATATAAACTTGTTTGTCGACTGAGGTTTATATCATATGGGCTAGGCCCAAGCCCAATCCAGCTCCCATTTAATAATGAACAACTTTAATTAATTTTATTATTAATTAATTAATTTCTTTTCATTTAATAGTTATTATTAAACTAAAAAAACATTTTTTTATTTATTATTTATGCCATTTTTATAATATATTTTTTATTTTTTATCAAAATAATATTGCAAATTAAAATAATAAATATTTCCTTTCCTCAATTAAATATATCATTTTGCAGTATTAATATTTAATTAAAAAAACATCTTCTAAATTCACAAGACTTTAATAGTAACTATTTTTTTCCTCTCATCACATCAATGCCTCTTGTTAAAGTTTATGAAATATGTAGATCACACTTTTTGAATTTTTCGTTCCATTTTTTAAGTAGCCGATTAAGTTAATGTTGGAGAGTTGAGGATTTTTTGAAGAGTTCTGTTTAAATTTATAAAAAAAAATAGTTTGTGATTATATATTTTTTATTTATTTCAAGCAATTCCAACAATGGACCAAGTGCCTATATCAATAACATGCAAAGACGAAATTTCTGCAGTGATCACGAAGAACTCCACCTGCAGGAGCTTGTGGATACAACGAACAATATCACGTTGCGGCATAATAATATAAATTAAAAAGTTGCTGGTATCTGCACCTTCTACAATTGACTAGTTGATTGGATCTCATGTTTGAATTCAACCAGCATTTAAGATCCTATCAGTGGACGCATACTGCTCCAGGACTTCCTTTTGTCATAACAGCTCTAGCCATAGTACATTGATGCAATATATGATCAGCATCTTTGCGATCTGCACTACATACCAAACAACTAGAATCAGTGGTGACTGATGAGCCTTTTTTATCTTGTCTCATCCACGATCAGTGCATTACTTGCAATTTTCCACAGCAAAAGTTGCAATCTTTCAAGACCTTGTGAGCCAAATAATCTTGAAGATGGGTCAAGATGCAAATTTATGCGACCCATTATGCTACTGTATGTGGAGGCCGTCATACTGATAAATCACTTGCAGATCCTTACCAAGCTATAGAATCAGGTCCATTAATCGTAACAAGAGAGGAAATTGCTCTAATTATAGAATATGCAGAACAGTCTCATCATCTATTAGATCCAATATGCAAAACAGCCTACATGAATTTGAATAATTCATCAAAGAATAAGGCATATAAGAAACCAAAGTCAGAAGATGTTAGGTACCATAGCCATCAATGTCTGCATATCTGCCACATCTTCGTCTACATTCTTACTCTCACTTGAGTGGAGAGGGATAAATTCTTGATGGTCCTTTTTGAAAGGAGGATCAACTACAAAGGGCTCTGATTTTGGTACCCCTTCGGTATCCATGAAATTGCTGAAATCATTGTTCTCTTTTTTTTTATTCGTAGTCATTCTTCTCTATTGCTTTTTTTGTTGGAGGCCAGAAAATATCTCCTAACCAACTGCTGGAAACTAATTACTTCCAAATAAAGATCACCAAACTGAGTGTTACCTCAACTGCTACACCAGATAATAGAAGATTTAGATGGTGTGAAGGCTTGAATGGCAAAAGCAAGACAAACCATACACCTATAAATACGCGGTATCCATGGGCTTTGGCCCAATACCAACTACACCAGCACATACTCATGTTTAATGTAAATATCTATTGCAGAGGTCAGTTGCAAATACCATGATCCCACTAGTTTAACACTATTACAGGAAACGTATTAGGTGAACTAATAATTTCTAGTTTATCTTACATAAATGATCAATCAAGATTAGCTCATCACAAGATGCCCAGGCATAGTGTGAATGACAAGTGATATAAATGACAAGCTCAGCTGGTTTGGCTTCGAAGTTCAGTTCAATTTTGAGTCATGTATTAACATATTTGGTATTTTATTGAGGAAAAATAGGTGGTATATGCTGCATACAGTATGATTGATGGTTGCAACATGGAAAAAATAGAGGTTGCAGCATACCTAATTAATAATGTAATAGAAAATTGAGGAGTGCATATTTCGACAAATCAAAAGGAGTTAGCAGCAAGCTTTCTAGTTTCTAATTGAAAATCAAGATATTAAAAAAGAGGTTCAGGTTATGAGATGAGTTTTCAAGAATATTCAAAAATGGATTCAGGTTATTAACATTAAAACTCTTGGTTCTGGATCCTCCACAAACCGTAGTGTTTGTGGTTTAGTTGAAGCACTAAATAGTTTATTACGCCAAAGTAGTGGTAGTACACTGTCCACAAATACCCAAGAACGTATGTGTAATTGTACAAGAGATAAAAGATGAGGTAAATCAATAAACATAATGAATAGAGACAATACTTGTTACCAATACTACTCTGACATAAGATGTTTTCTAAATAACATCATCAATAAGTATGGAGCATCTCAGGGTTCCTATTTGAAGTGAACATTTTGAAAATTGCTATTTATAATAGTCATGGTCTCATTTTGAAGGAAAGTATAGGAACATCATAGTTCTAAAAGGAACAAGTTTCCAATTCTGAAAACTGTTCAGTATCGAAAGAGACATAATGGCTATGTATTGTATAAAAAAGGTGGGATGTGAAATGGATTGCTGGAAAAGCTCTCATTGCTTTTCTTCTTCTCATCAAAATACAGACAAGAAAACAACTTCAGCATCCAATGAAACTATAGGGATTGATTATCATGCTAAAGTATTTTACAAACGCACTTGACTGGTAAGAGTGCTCACTTCAGAAATACTACGATCACAGATTTTATAAAAATATTCTTGTCATATACTTTTATAAAACAGACGTATATAATCATTGAATTTTTGGTTCTACTCAACTTTCACTAGCACCTTCCCTTGTCCACTTCTTCAACTACAATGCTTCATCACCAGGTAGCTATGCATGCACTTCATCATTGTTCAAGCAACACAGGGAGTCAACGATTTTCCTATATAAGAGCTACCTTTATCTCATCCATTGCTCTCTTTGGTGCACCACATTTGGTGATCCATTTTGGGCATTGCAGCAAATTGGAATGCAAGAATACCAAAATCACTTTATGTCTCTAGCTTCTTCTTCCTGTCTCTCTCTTCTTTCCACCCAATACACCTAATATTGGGGTGTAAGTTTATAATTACTCTAAAAATTAAGACAATTTATCGTCAAATGCATTAGAGGAAACCCTAACCCTAGGGAGCAGCACTCTATCTCACCAGTCTCCCCAACTATGCCCCTATCATATCACCAGTTCCCCTCCCAGCCCATTGAAATCTCTTTCCATGTAAACTACAGGGATCAAAACACGAAAGAAAAAATAAAGCTAAGAGAAAATAACAATAAGGTGGCAAAAAATTACAGTGTGGATTTAATGGAATCAATGCACAGAAAGTTTACAGTGAGAGGTCATCAGATTTGTAATAAACAAATAAGTATATTACCAGAAGAGTAGAGACGGCGAGTTGAAGCTGCCATGCTAAACACTGGCGTTTGACGCTGAATTTGCGAAAATCCATTTTCCTTTACCTCTCAGAAGCTTATTACGAATCATAAGAATGTTGGTTCAAGTATATAAACAATGTCTATATGGACCGCTGAACCACGAGCAAGAGAAAACAATCACTCTGTGCGTGTGAAATCACTAATATTTTAATTTATGTATTGTAAAAATGAATATTTATTTTATATAATTAAAATTTAAAATAAATAATATATTTAAAAATATTTTTTATTATAAATTTTAATTATATAAAATAAATATTCATTTTTACAATACATAAATTAAAATATTAGTAATTTTCAAAACAAATAATTATCTAATTTTATGATTTTTTATCCATTTTTTATTTATTAACTAAAATAATGACAATATATATATATTTGGTTTAGGGAGGGAAAATAAAAAATAATTATAAGATATAATCATCATTTAATCTTGTAATTAAAATGACTTTGACCATACTAAAGTGAAAAAATATAATAAACAATATATTTTATTTATTTTTAATATATATTTTAAACAATATATTATTGCGAATGTTGCGAAAATTTAACCATTAGAAAGTTGCGAAGATAAACTATAATGATCATGATTTCCTAATAAGACATTTAGATATTTGTAACCTCTTAATCTAACGAGATGTATAAATATTTATAACCCCTTAATGAGTTATCTATCGTATCTTATCGAATATTTATACTATCTCCAATAACAATATTTAAAAAAAGGTGAAACATTTAATAAAAGATATTTTGAAAAGTTTGTATTTCTTAGGTTTAATTACATATTTAATCTCAATAATTTGATTTATGTGTGATTTAATTTTCATTCCTCATTTTTAATCTTATCTACTTTAAAAATAAGTGATTGATTTTGGTCCCACCATTATTTTTTTTTTCTTATGACACTTAATTTCAATTTTCTATCAAAATATTTATGGGATTTATGATAAATTTGGAACATAAAATAATTTTAAAATTTTAAAATAGAAAAACAGCGAAAAGTTTAAAATTTTTTGAAGGATTTTATAATATGTGAAATCAGGGTTTATATGGGGAATTTTAGAGATTTTTTATTTTGGATAAAACTTGATGTTATAATGGGTGAGTATTGAACCAAAGAAGATTTAAAACTTAATTAACTCAATTTATAAAATTTTTAAAGAAAAAATTAATTTGAGAATTTTAGTTAAATGAAAATCGACGAGGGGAGAGACCAAACTTGCTTCATTTTAAAATAAACTGAACGACCAAAATCACGGTTAGACCAAACTATTAAACTATTAAATAATTAAATAATTAAATAATTAATTTAATAAATTTTTAAAGTATTAAAGTATTCAAATATTAAGTTACTAAATTATTAAATTATTATATTGTTAAATTAATTAAATTATTAATTTATTAAAACATTAACATATTAAAATATTTCTTTACTAATTTATTAAATTACTAAATTATCAAATTGTGAAATTTATTAAATTTCTAATTTATTGAATTATGGAACTATCAAATTATTAAATTACTGAATTAATAAATTACTAAATAAAAACTTATTCAATTATTAAAATTTCAAATTATTAAATTACTATTTTATTGAATTATGAAACTATAAAATTATTAAATTATTAATTTATTGAATTATGAAACTATCAAATTATTAAATTACTGAATTAATAAATAACCAACTTATTCAATTACTAAAATTTTAAATTTTAAAGATAAGATTATAAGATTATAAAATTATAAAACTGTAAAATTATAAAATTATAAAATTGAAAAATTATAAAAATATAAAAATTATCAATATTATATAAGTAAAAGTAAATATATGTGAAATAACTTAAATAAATTTAATAATTTAGTTTTTAGAAGTGTAATATATATATAAAAATATAATTAGTAATGGAATGAACCAATATAATTAAATAAAGAATAATTTTATATCTCAATATGTTTTAAAGCCAAATCAACGTAGTGAAGATTCAAATACATTAAAAATAAATAAAATATGTTATTTATTACATTTTTCACTTTAGTATATGATCAAAGTCATCTTAATTACTATATTTAATGATGATTATATTCTATAATTATTTTTTATTTTCCCTCCCTAAACCAAAAATTTATATATTGTCTTTATTTTTAGTTAATAAATAAAAAATGATAAAAAATCATAAATTTAGATAATTATTTGTCTTGAAATTCACTAATATTTTAATTTATATATTGTAAAAATAAATATTTATTTTATATAATCAAAATTTGTATAAACAATATTTTTAAATATATTATTTTATAATTAAAAGACCTAATAAATAAATATTTTTAACATATAGATTATATTTTAAATATATTTATTATTTGATAATAAATAATTTATGTCATGATACATTATTACTTTTAATTATGGATAGATTTTTCTTAAAATTAAAATTAATAAATTAAAAAGATAAAAAATTAAAATATATTTAAAAACAATTATGTTAAAAAAAATAGTTAAAATATTCTCTATAACCTAACCCTTAGTAACTATCATTGGACCCTACCTGCCGATCACTCTTCGTCGAACTGTCACACCGCACTCACTTGCTAGTGGTGGTTCTTGCTCAACATTTTTCAAAGGTTAGTTCTTTATTTACTTCTTAAATTTATATGCACTAGTTAGAATCCATGTATGTAGAATGTCTAAGAGGTAGACCACCTAATAGAAGAATTAATAACCAAATAAAGAGTAAATAGAAACTAAAACTAAAGGTTGTTCATTCATTTGAATGTCCCAAAAAACACTGGTGGGCTAGTAGATAGCAGGACAATAAACAGGGGATGACCACTATTCTAAAATTTTAAGATACAAATAAAATAATTTTATACCACAAATATAAATGCTCAAATTTTTTTTAAAAAATACCCAAAATTAAATACTACTTCATTTTAAATTATCAGCATGAGAACCAAGAACAGAGAAAGAAAAGCCCAATATGAGAGTCGGAAACATAGAAAAGAGAACATAACACTGTTACAGGGTTGGTCAGAAACCCTCTACCACGTTAGAAATGTCATTGGAAGAGGGAACAAAATTGACAAGTAGAAAAAACTGTTAGAGGGAGAGAGAACAGAACAAAACAAAGCCACAGAAATCATGGGATTGCCAGAAACCACAGTGTCAATGGAAGATGCTAGAGAAAAGTGGGTGCTTTATCCAAAGAGCTAAAGTGCAATTGGAGTATAAAAACATGATTTCATTTGAATCCTTTTTTATTCAACAAAAGGGGGGCAAACTTGTGATTTTGGGCCCCCCAAAACATACACTTGAACAACACAATTTAATATAGGAATTTTCAGCCTGTTGCACATCAAGCACGCTATTGTGACAAAAATATGTTAATTTGGGCATGATCATGGCTGCAACTCCTGTGAACAGATACTAGAAATGTGCTATTTTCCTGCGAATTTTTCTATGAATTTTGTTCAAAATTTCGCAGGAAACATATTTCTTGCGAAATTTCCTACGATTTTAAATTCGCAACAAAATCGTTGGTGGATAATTTTTTCTTGCGAATTATAAATTTGCAAGGAATTTATATGCAAATATATTTTGTAGGAAAATTCGCATAAAAATTCGTATAAAAATTTGCAGGGAAATTCACATGAAAATTCGCAGAAAAATTTGCAAGAAAATTTGTAGGAAAATTCGTAGAAAAATTTGCATGAAAATTCGTAGAAAAATTTCCCAAGAAACATTTTCCTTCCTACGATTTTAAACTTGCAAGAAAGTGTTTGGATTTCACGAGAAAATTCACAGGAAAATTTGTAGGAAAATTTGCAAAAAAATTCGTAGAAAAAATCGGCAGGAAAAATAATATATTACATTGAAAGAGGAAGTGCTCATTTGATATCACCTAAAAAGATATCCAACTAATGCTATATAAATTGCTAATATATAGACTAGATATGTAAAGTCTTACAGTACGCTCAGCTACAGTTTTAATCTTACGTTAACTAATACAATTTTGAAAATTTTCAGGCTAGTCTTGCAGCCAGGCAGTTGATTAATGCACTATTGCAAAGAGACCCAACCAGTCGTTTAGGTTCAACCACTAGTGCCAATGAAATCAAACAACATCTTTTTTTCCATGGAATCAATTGGCCTCTAATCCGTAACATGGTATTATCCTTGTGATTTCTTTCTAAGTTATTGATTAGAAAAATATTGACTACTTAATTAGTAAAATTAGTTCTTCAATGATATGTATGATGGAAATTATGCCTAAGGTTCCTAAATATGCATTTATTTGGTCAAATTCTTGAATTTCCAATCAATTAGTCAAATGAATCCCTAAAGTCCCTAATATGAGGGCTAATTTGGATGAAAAAATGTACATTCAAGGACCTCAAGCATAATCTCTATCACTCACTATGACACGACCTCCCTCACATGTTTGACCTTTGAATGGGATATCTATAGATGTCCAAATCATATTTTCAATATTTGAAGTTAGCTGATTATTGCAATAACCACTGGGTTATCTTTTTTCATGCAGACTCCACCCCCATTAGATGTTCCTCTTCAATTGATAGGAAAAGATCCAATGGCAAAGGATTTGAAGTGGCTATCCCAAAACTATCCCAATCAAAGCAGCTAATATGTATGTAACTACACTGCTCCTCGAACCCATGCTTTCATTTTGAGTGTTGAAAAGAATTGCCAACAAAACTGGTGCCAATGTGACAGATATTACTGCACATGGCTTTGACCACTTCTCCTCACTCATCATTGGTATGGTGAGCCTTCTTGGCAAGTTAAGAGGTAGTTCTAGTACTTGTAGGATCTTTCCCATGATGCAATAAAATAATGAGTTATTATTATCACTACCAAAACTACTATCTGCCTTTTGCTCCATATTTTCTACAACCACTATCTCACTACCAAAACTACAGACACAACACAGACATATATGAAGTATATGGAAACATAAATGAGTTCAAGTAAAAGTCAAGAATCTAGTCAATATAACAACAAAGAAAACAAAGTTTAAAAGACAGGAAAGCAAAGAAGAACAATCTGAAATAGAATTGTTCAATTTACAAAGACAAATTACCATCAAAGCCATTGGTCACGAATTCACACGGTAGGAAAGTTCTGACCAAAGATTCCTCTTATGGACGTTATAGAAGCTCCAGTAATAAATTCATTTCTTATTCCTGTGAAATGCGAAGATTTATAATTTGAAAGAAACAATCATGAAATTATGCGAAGTTGAGAAATGGAAGAAGAAAACATGAATTGAAATGTTTGATGGATTCATATTCTTGTTGATTCATAGTGAAAAGGAACGAAATATTGTTGATGCAGAGTGAAAAGGAACGAAATCTTGTTGATGCAGAGTGAAAAGGAATGAAAGAGACTCACCATTGAAGAAGAAGGTAGGGTTCGCGATGTGAGTGAGAGAGTTGAGATGCGCGAGTGACATAACTGTTTTCATTTTTAGTCATTTTTTAAATGCGAATAAAATATTGATTGAAATTGAAGTGGGATGAGATGTCATGGTGCCCAGCCCAATGCGCATTCAGCCTCTGCTTAACCTTTTTCCGATTGTGAAAGGTAACGTTAAATAAATGAATACAAGAATAAATAGAAAAAAATATTATTTTATTTTATTTGATTATAATAGTTATTAATTTAATGAAAAATTTTCTTATGAATTTTTCTGGGGATTTTCCTGCGAAAAAAATTCGCAAGTATTATTTTCTACGGATTTTAAATTTGTATGAAATATTTTCTGTAATTATTTATTTTCAAATAAATTCATAGGAAACAAAAAAAAAGATCGACAATTTTTTCTACTATTTTTTATTTGCACATCGAGCCCACTACTGTGACAAAAATATGCTAATTTGGGCATGATCATGGTTGCAATTGCTGTGAACAGAGAATGTGACGCAAATGAAAATTTATTACGGCCCAAGGCTGCAAAGTGTGCAATAGCACACAATTAATTAATTAGTGAGGAATAACATGGAAAGGAATCCATATTATTTCAGCATTGGTAGAAGAAAAAAGAATATTTCAGCATCAAAAGGAGGATTTCCATTGTAGTACCTAAAGGTTGCTCCAATTCTGCTTGGAGGCACGTTGAGAGAGTTTTATCCGATTTGTTAGTGTTTAATTATGAGAACGATGGAAGTTGAAGTACCACTCAAGTTTGTCCAGACATCGCACTAAATTTTATTTAAGAAGTAAATAAAGAACTAACCTTTGAAAAATGTTGAGCAAAAACCACTGCCAGCAAGTGAGTGCGGTATGACGTGCGGTATGACATATGAAGAGTGATCGGCAGACAGCGTCCAATAATAGTTACCAAGGGTTAGGTTATGGAGAATTTTTTAACTATTTATTTTAACATAATTGTTTTTAAATATATTTTAATTTTTTTATCTTTTTAATTTATTAATTTTAATTTTAAGAAAAATCTATCCATAATTAAAAGTAATAATGTATCATGACATAAATTATTTATTATCAAATAATAAATATATTTAAAATATAATCTATATGTTAAAAATATTTATTTATTAGGTCTTTTAATTATAAAATAATATATTTAAAAATATTGTTTATACAAATTTTAATTATATAAAATAAATATTTATTTTTACAATACATAAATTAAAATATTAGTGATTTTCAAGACAAATAATTATCTAATTTTATGATTTTTTATCCATTTTTTATTTATTAACTAAAAATAATGACAATATATATATTTTTGGTTTAGGAAGGAAAATAAAATATAATTATGTGATATAATCATCATTAAATCTAGTAATTAAGACGACTTTGACCATATAATAAAGTGAAAAAATGGTAATAAATAATATATTTTATTTATTTTTATTGTATTTGAATCTTCTCTGCGTTGATTAGGCTTTTAAGACATATCGAGATATAAAATTATTCTTTATTTAATTATATTGGTTCATTCCATTACTAATTATATTTTTATATATATATATTACACTTCTAAAAACTAAATTATTAAATTTATTTAAGTTATTTCACATATATTTACTTTTACTTATATAATATTGATAATTTATATATTTTTATAATTTTCCAATTTTATAATTTTATAATTTTATAATTTTATAATTTTATAATTTTACAGTTTTATAATTTTATAATCTTATAATCTTATCTTTAAAATTTAAAATTTTAGTAATTGAATAAGTTGGTTATTTATTAATTCAGTAATTTAATAATTTGATAGTTCCATAATTCAATAAATTAGTAATTTAATAAATTCCATAATTTGATAATTTAGTAATTTAATAACTTAGTAAAGAAATATTTTAATATGTTAATGGTTTAATAAATTAATAAATTAATATTTTAATTAATTTAACAATATAATAATTTAATAATTTAGTATTTTAATATTTGAATACTTTAATACTTTAATAATTTATTAAATTAATTGTTTAATTATATAATAGTTTAATAGTTTGGTCTAACCGTGATTTTTGGTCCTTCGGTTTATTTTAAAACGAAGCAAGTTTGGTCTCTCCCCTCGTTGATTTTCATTTAACTAAAATTCTCAAATTAATTTTTTATTGAAAATCTTTATAAATTGAGTTAATTAAATTTTAAACCTTCTTTGGGTCAAAACTCACCTAGTATAACATCAAGTTTTACCCAAAATAAAAAATCTCTAAATCTCCCCATATAAACCCTGATTTCACATATTATAAAATCCTTCAAAAAAATTTAAACTTTTCATTGTTTTTCTATTTTAAAATTTTTAAAATTATTTTATGTTCCAAATTCACCATAAATCCCATAAATATTTTGATAGAAAATTAAAATTTAAGTGTCATAAGCAAAAAAAATAAAAATAAATAGTGGGACCAAAATCAATCACTTATTTTTAAAATAGAAAAATAAAAAATGAAGGATGAAAATTAAATCACACATAAATCAAATTGTTGAGATTAAAATTGTAATTAAACCTAAGAAATACACACTTTTCAAAATATCTTTTATTAAATGTTTCACCTTTTTTTAAATATTGTTGTTGGAGATATTATAAATATTTGATAAGATATAATAGGTAACTCATTAAGAGGTTACAAATATTTAAATATCTCATTAGATTAAAATGTTACAAATATCTAAATATCTCATTAGGAGATTGTGATCACTGTAGTTTATCTACAATGATTATCGTTATTTTTCTGTTATTCATGTTATCTTTAAGTATTTTTTATCCTATAAAAGGAATATTAGAAATTGTATTATTCAATTAAATCAATAAACAATTTCTTTTACTTTTAATATGGTATGAGAGCTTCAGATCTTGGAAGTTTTGTTTCTACTGTCGTTTTTGCTACCTCACTTTAGTAAGCTACTACCCTCTAATGAGACTCACATGTCAGCATGAGACTAGTCAAAGTCTTCTTTGTCATTCCCAACTATAGGTGATAACAGCAAAAGATAAAGTCATTATCTTAGGAGCTAAGGAACTTCCAAATTCAAGCTTGAGCGAAAAGAAAAGGATTGCAACAAAGTAAAGCGAATAATGAAAAAAAGGTGAAGGGAAAAATATAATCTATTTACTAGTCCCAGATTTTGAGCTATGTGAATTCGTCCTCGGTAGCGCAACCCTGAACATGTTATTTTCATTCCAATCTTAATAGCCCATAATTCAGCCTCTACTACTGTGTTATAATTGAGTAAGTCACTGGAAAACCAAAAATAAATTTACCCTTCCAATGCGAGCCTCAAGGCATGGAATGGTAACGACCAAAGTGATCAGGAGAACAAAAGCAACTTTGGTCTCATTACCAATCATCATGTCTTCCATGACTTGTGCTTTTGTTTTATTATAAGCCTCGACTATTTTTTTGTCCTTTGATTGTCATTATCCCTTCTAGAAGAACCATTGCAATTGAGCCTTGTCGAGATAGTTGTGAATTCTGGCTTTTTCGCATTGCATGACTTGTCAAACCTTTGTATGAGTTTATTAGTGATTCTGTCTTCTTCTTTGGTTATTGAAAAAGGTCATATTTAGTGTTTTATCAAGGTTGATTGGTGCGCTTTCATGGAGTTTGATTACTACTTTTGTTGACAACAAATATAATGTTTTTTTCTTCTCTATTGCCTTCTTGGATGTTGTAGATTCAATAGTTATGGAGAGGGCACATGGTGAGTCACAAAGCACCTCAAGATATCTTCAGGGGTTCTTCAACCTTTGGAAGAATTGTGAGCTCCTACTTTAGTGGATCTTTGATGGATACATATGGAGTAAGGCTTGTTTTTGGTGTCACAAAATTGCTTTCATAGCACCTGCAATTGTTGTTCTTGTAAAAGAACAACCTAGGTTCAGTACAGTAAGAAAAAAACTATCTTCTTCTTGCTCCTGTTACTATTAGATCTTCTTCTTCTATTCCTCTTACTCTTTTTTCGCCTACAATCTTCTGATTTAGATTTAGATTTAGATTCAAACTTTGCTCCTCGAAGAACCACCAGAACTCTTCATATTGATAGATTTCTCAGATTCAGAATCAGAATCAAATTTGAATTTTCTTCTTGGTTTAACCTCCTTGTCAATCTTCCTAGTGATGTCTTCTCGGTTAGAGATTTCATCGGGTTTGTTATAGTTTTCCAAATTGTTGGTGTCGCGCCTTGGAGAACTTGGCGTGACGTTCCAAGTGCAATGCTTCAACGTTTTCCTCATCTTCTACCTCTTGAGCCTTCGGAATTCCTCGTAACTCAAACCCTTCAACTCCTCGCTGGACTCGGAATTGGAGCATTGCCAATTACCACAGTCACGATCCAGATATGCACCATTTTTTTGCGACCGAATTTCTTTGGTAGAGTGTTGTCGTTTGGAGTTCCATTTATGTGCCTAGGGTTTTTGTGTTTGGACCATTCTAAATGGCGGCGACAACGATCTGTCTGGCGGTCGTATGAATCGTAGCTAGGGCTTCAACGACGATGATAGTCATCAGATACATCAAAGTCAGGGGTGTGACGACGTTATGTCAGTGGCGTTTGTGAGGGATTACAATGGTGGGAGATGACCTTCCCATTGAAGAAAAAAAGGTTGTGGAAAGCTCAAAATAAAGCATTATCAAGTTATAAGTTTTGCGACAGCTTAGTGTTTTTCTTCTTACTTTTTTATTTTCTTGCAGCAAGCAACTCTGCAGTTTGACTTTGCTATGTTCTCGAACTACTTTACCACAAATTCTCTTTGTTATGTTCTACTTTACCACAAATTCTTTTGGTTTTACCCTTATGGTTTTAGGACGTGTCAAGCTTGTTACCTCGATTGCGTCTCTACTTGGTGTTGGCCATTGTAATGGATTTATGAAGAATTGTACTTCACCGTTGGTTATTAACACATTCCTTTTTAGTGCATCTCCACAGGATGCGTGGACTAGGCGTTGGTACCTATCATGATTTTGTTTGCTGCAAGATTCTTCGATTTTTACCTCTTCTTTCACTCTTACAACAATGTTAAAGCATAATTAATCTGACAAGGGAATAACTCAAGCCGTCAACATTGTTATTATGCAAGGGAGAATCCAGAGGGAATCAGAACAAGATTTATTATGTACATCAACAATTTGATAAAATGTTTTGAAATAATTTTGGTTTTTGAATCATAAGTTTGCTAAGTTGCGATTATGGTTTCTATGTTGCTCACATGGTGCTTATGAATTTTTTTGAAGACAAATTTGTATTGCAATGGTTTCTTGCAATTTTCTTTGATGAAAGCTTCTCTATTTGGTGATTAAGCATTGATTTAAGCTTCTGCCAAAGATGATTACACATTGATACATTTGGCTTCTATTCTTGATAGTTAAGCTTTGTTGCTTATGTTTTATGGTGGTTAAGCATTTGCTTTTGGTTAAGCATGTTTGCTTTTGTTAAGTGGTTAAGCCTTGAGTTGTGACTTTTGCTTAATGGTGAAGTTTTTACTCATTAGCTTTGGATCTTATCTTATATATGAATCGTATTAGTGATGACTTCTTTCCTACCAACGTTTATTGTGATGAAGATTCTTTTCTCACACACGAGGTGTGACTTCTCTCTCATCGACATTGATTGGTGGTGACTTCTTTCGTACCAACGTTTATTCTGATGAAGACACTTTTCTCATACATGAATTATATTAGGTGTGACTTCTCTCTCATCGACGTTGATTGGTGGTAACTTCTTTCCCACCAATGTTTATTCCGATGAAGGCTCTTTTTTCACACATGAATTATATTAGGTGGGACTTCTTCTCATCGACGTTGATTGGTGGTGACTTCTTTCGTACCAACGTTTATTCTGATGAAGACACTTTTCTCACACATGAATTATATTAGGTGTGACTTCTCTCTCATCGACGTTGATTAATGGTGACTTCTTTCCCACCAATGTTTATTCCGATGAAGACTCTTTTTTCACACACGAATTATATTAGGTTTGACTTCTCTCTCATCAACGTTGATTGGTGGTGACTTTTTTTAAGCTTCCAAATGCGATTTTTTAGAAAGATGAACTCTGCTTGATAGAAATCCCAACTATTTTGGTTAACCTATATTTCTACCAAATTTCTGTGACTTCTCCAACATGTTCTCCGACTTCTCTAGCATCTCTGAGTTGCTTTTCAAATTATTATTTGAAAACTCAATTTTTATCTTTATTTGTAGGGAAATAAAATTTTCTTTGTGTAACAGGTTGAAAGCTTAGTAAGCTCCAACTTGAGGGGGAGTGTTGAAGATATTATAGATATCTGATCAAATATGATAGGTAACTCATTAAGAAGTTACAAATATCTAAATATCTAAATATCTGATTAGATTAAGAGGTTACAAACATCTAAATATCTCATTAGGAGATCGTGATCATTGTAGTTTATCTATAATGATTATTGTTATTTTTCTATTATTTATGTTATCTTTAAGCAGTCTTTATCCTATAAAAGGAAGATTAAAAATTGTATTATTCAATTCAATCAATAGAAAATTTCTTTTACTTTCAATATAATGAAAAAAAAACCCCAATTCTAAGCTCGATAGCCCTAGGCATGAGGGGGTGTATTCAGAAAGAAACCCAAGTCCCACATTAGCTAGAGATAGAGTTTGAAAAGAGTTTATAAGTGAGGAGCAATCCTCACCTCTTGATCTAGCTTTTGAGGTTGAGTTAAACTCAAAACTACTTTCTAAGAATTGATTTGACAAGTGTTCTTAAGTGTTGCAACTTTAATACAAAATCATTTATATCTTCATTTAATAACTTAAACTTTTGATATTTTTGGTTCTATATATATTATATCAAAATTTATATGACTAAAAATTTTTATAGGTAAATTTATTTATAAGTACTTATAAAAAGAACAAAAATATAATGAAAAAATAGAATAAACTTATCTATAAACTAAAATTAACTTAAACATAAGTTAAAATCACTTTCTAAGAATTGTTTTGACAATTAATCTTAAGTGTTGCAACTGTAATACAAAATCATTTATATCTTCGTTTAATAACAAACTTTTGATATTTTTGGTTCGATATATATTATATCAAAATTTATATGACTAAAAATTTTTATAGGTAGATTTATTTATAAGTACTTATAAAAAGAAAAAAATATAAAGAAAAAATAGAATAAACTTATCTATAAGCTAAAATTAACTTATGTATAAGTTAAAAATCAATTTTTCTATAATCTAGTTTTAGCTTATGCATAAGCTTATTTTTATCTCTTTTTTTATTATTTTCATCTCATATACATGTTTAGAATATGTTTACTCAAACAAGCTATTCCGGTGTTTGCTCCCTATCACTCCATTTTTATAATAAAAAAGTTGAACCATGATAGAGCTTATAAGGCAATACTAGAGTGCTTGATGAAGTTAATGTAATGTTATCTTAAGTTTGTACTAGTTATGCTTATAAATACTATTCGAATTTGATTTTAGGTGTAACTCAACTTTACAAAATAAATTTATAAGGTGACGATTATTCTCATATATATATATTAGTTAGTTAGTTAATGTGAAATTTCTAACACATCCCCATTGTTGAGAACCAAACATTTTTTAGTGTGAAATTTGCAAAGATTAAATATATGTGGGTGGTTCAACAATAACATGATAATGTGTAGTTTGATAGACTTAACATTAATCATTATAATAAATTTTAAAATCATTTTATGATTTGAGTTTGAGTTTAACTTAACCCAACAAGCTAGTTTGTAAGAAAGTGTATTAGAGATATTACATTGGTTAATATTATGATTCAAATAATATATATAAGTAGAGGGAGATAATTTTTTATAAATCACTTTATAAGATTAAGTTAGATCAAAATCTAAATTCTGATATAAGATGAGAATATATCATAATAATTAGTGTTGACCTTATCAAGTTGTTGGTTATTGAACTATTTATAAATATTTATTATTGTAAATTTTACTTTAAAATGTTCAATTTCAATCTGAGAAATATATGTTGGAAAATAATTTTATGAAATAATTTTATAAATTTTGATATAAATTTTATGATATAATATAAATATTTATGAAATCAAGTCACAAACACAAAAAATCTAATTAATACTATCTTCAATGAAACAATTATATATACATGGACATATATAATCAATCAGTTTGTACGTATATGGGACATATGTGTCAAGCGAAAACATAATAAGGTGGGAAAAAGTTAATGTTAACCTTATAATAGTTATAAATGAATGAATTTTTTTTATTAACTTTATTATATGTATGTGAAAATATAATTTACATTAATTCTTATCTCTTTTTTCGGTACATTATGAAAATGTGCCAGAAGGCACGAAGCTACACAACGGACAAGTTGCCCTTAAGGAAAGCTGCCCAGATAGCATCAGGTAGAAGATTCCAAGTTTGGAGAAGCTGCAGACGTGCTCCCATACTAGCAATATATCTGCCACATGTTTACTTATTATTTATTAGCAGTCATATAAATCTGAAACATTTATTAGCTATAAGACAACACTCCCATCTTGTTTTTAAGTTTTTTTTTTTTTTACTAAATTAGTGTAATTTCCTTTTCAAATGGTTAATTTAGTATAATTATGAAAATATTAGATTGATGTAAGTTGTACATATTGACGAGACAACATTAAAAAATTGTTTTGGAACGTCAATAAAATGAGCACGGGTGTCAATTCGACCCCTTAAATATGATTTATACCGATCTAATACAAGTTTCATAGTTGATGCTATAAATTGATAATTTGAAAAGGGATTTGCACTGATTTATATCACTTGATTATCGACTCATTAAATAGTTTTAACTGAAAACTACTTTACAAACATTTATAAAAAAAAATATAGACTATGTACTGCTATAAAATAATTGTACACAATCCTTCGTAAATTATCTTAAATTATCATTTACAATAAATTTATTGATTTTTATAATAATTACATTAAAATTATGCTAATAATAATTTGTGATAAAAAATAATATAAAATTACTTTATCTTATTTCATGTGTCTATTAAACTTTTTAGAAGAAAATGTTAAAGTTGCCCATGACCTAATAATAATTTGATTAGTTAACGGCAATAAGATATTTAAGTGATAATAAATTAAAAAATATAAAAATAATTATCAAATTAACATTAACTAATATATTTTTTATCTGATAGTTTCTTTACTCTTTTGTTTTTAACACATATTAGTGGGATAATTAATTAAGAAAATCATTTATTTGTTTGTTGCCAATACGAAACATACAAATTAATCCGAAAAATAAGAGTAATTTTTGAAGATATTTTGTTGTTTACTTTCATTTTGAAATTTGTAATCTGTAAAATAATTGAAACCTATAATCCTAAATAATGAATATTTTTATATCATTTTTATCCAATATCAAACACATAAGACATGAGCTCCACAAATAAGTAAGAAATTAAAAGATAAAACATAATCTTTTACAGAATTAGTGCAATTCCCTTTTCAAATCATAAAATTATAAGATAAAAAATAGGTCTTTTGTCGAATTAGTAGAGTTCTCTTTTCACATTACCAACATTATCAATTTTGCACGTATTATCAACTTTTATTAAGAGATATCGGTAAGAAAACATAACTAAAACAATAAATTAAATTTTTTGATAAAAATTAATTACCAATAAAATACGATTAATACTTTATATTTTTATTTGTAATATATTTTTAATTTTAAAAAATAAAAATAAAAAATAATTAAGTTATATATCTCAAACAAAATTTATAATAATAAAATAAAAAAATCATACATTGACTATGTAAAGTAATTTTACATTATTATTTAATTATAAACTTATATGTATAATAAATTTATTAACTTTTATCAAATAACTTAAAAAAAAATCTTACTAACCATAATTTAAGATTGAGTTATGATCTTTAATTCTTTTTCACATTTGTGCATCACCATTTTTTCTAAAACAAAATGATTAGAGTAATAGTTAAGATAAATACTTTCAAAGATAAAAAAGAAAAAAAGAGAAAAGAAGAGTAAGTATTATTATTATTTTGTGTTTTCAAAACCATTGTCATTTTGGCTCATTTCTTTTTGCCCCTATGCATTTAGCTCGTGTCATAGGGTAGCGGCCTAGTGGCCTTGTGGGAGAAGACGCTCAGCTGTCCTTTATTCTGCGAAGATCTTCTACCCGTATCCAGGCACCAATGCTCACCTACAGAATCTCACACACACATCTTTCATTTTTCGCACCAATTTCTCAACGTCACTGATTTTCTCTTCCCTCAACATTCGATTCTCTCTTTTATTTAGCCCTTAGCATAATGATACAAGGGAAACCACGAGAGTAAAGAATCGAACTTGGTATTTTCTTGATCACGGTAGCATAAAAGAAATGTTAAAGGTTGTCCACCACCTAATAATAATTTGGTTAATTAATTACATAGATATTTTGGTGAATATAAATTAAAAAAGATAAAAATAATTGCCAAATTAGCATTAATTGTTATCTTTTATCTCATGTTATTTTTATTCTTTCTTTTTGACACGTACTAGTGGAATTTAATTTCAAAAGAAAATCATTTATTTGTTTATTGCAAATACGAAACATACAAATTAATTCCAAAGGATAGAATAACTTCTAAAGATATTTTGTTGTCTACCTGAATTGAAAATTTTAATCTATAACATATTGAAACCCAGGCTCCTACACAATAAATGTTTTTATACCATTTTTAATTAAAATTGTTGTTTGGTTACTAAGAATTAAAATTGATTTTGAACCTATAATTACTAAAAATGGGTTTTAATGTCTATGTTCACTTCTTTAATATTATAATGAATTATTTTTATATATGCATTAACAAATAAAAATAAGATAGGCTTGTAATTGGTTTTTTTTCCACTCCATGTTAATTATTAAATAAAAAATATGTATAATATTTTAACTTTTGAAATAGAACTCATAACTCTTATAAAAACATTAAAATTGAATGAAATAGATAATAAAAGTATTAAATTAAAATAAACATCAAATACAGAGTATTTAAATTATAAAAATTTAAATAAGAAACATAATATAAATGGTAATACAACTGATTTTAATTTGACAAAACCAAATTTAATCAAATTCACGGTAGTTGTTTAAGCACCATACAAACATGCAACAATAAGAGTGGGGTGAGAAAGTATTGTTATTTTGCGTCTTTCTGCAAAACCGTTAGTGTTTTTGGTTCGTGAGGGTAGTGAGAGACGCTAAACTCATACGCTCTTTTTCTGTGAGGATCTTCTTCTGCTGCTGGTTTTGTTCATCTTCCACTTCAACCTCACTCTCTTCTCAGCGTCACACACACACACGTTCTTTCATTTTTCGCACCACCTTCTCAACGTCACAAATTCGATTCCCTCTTCCTGTAGCCACCTGGTACAACGGAAACCACAAGAGTAAAGAAGTGAACGAGGTATTTTCTCGATCCTCCATCTTTCCTTGCCATAGCTATCACTATGCATTTTAATTATTAATTTCTTTGCTCTCTCAAACTTCTTTAGATCTTGCACCAACCGGTTCTTCCGTAAGAACCAGTTCTTAACAAAAGCAACGGGGAAACATAATAGGAGGGAAAATAACTATATCAAGCCTAGAAAAAAATATATAAAAAAATAAAACAACAATTTAACAATAAAGGTGGACTACTGTGAACGAAACCGGTGAAGAAATCACCGCCTGACACCGAGAAGAAGCCGGTGACGCATTCGACTCCGCAATGTCACAGCACCGGCGCGTTGTCGATCGGTGCAATCAAGAAAGGTTACACAAGGGAGTGGTTGAATATGCGTTTCTTTCTTTGAGGCTAACTGTGAGGTTCTGGAGAAAGGGGGAAGGGGGAACGGTTCCGCAAGTGAAAGGAAAATAAAAACGAAAATGTTTCTATGAGAAAAATAAGTTAATTGTTGTTAATTTAACTATTACATTCCTTAATTTGTAAATCAATTCTACTTTCAAATACACTGGTAATCATTATTAATACTCTATACACATTTGTAACCGATTCCTTTATAAGATGAGTGGTTAACTATTACCAAAATTGTTGTTAATTTACTTAGTACATGGTTAATATCCAAGTTCAATAGCAAACTGCAAATACACTTTGGTTAATTATAAGTAACGTATACGAAATATCAGTGTAGAGCTATTTGTTAATTTTCAGGTTAATTTTTACTTCTCTAAAAATAAATTTGGGTTTAACTATAAATAAAATATAATACACATTAGTCTTAGAGTTGATTAATCGCTTTTTTAGAAAAATGTGGTCAGTTGGTACTAAATATATGGTTAATTTGGTTAGTTTGTTGGTTAATTTCCATGTTATTAGTTTTATTAGTCCAATTAACTACTCTTGTTTTAACTATTAATAACATATAATTAACATTAGTTATTTTTCCTGTTGAATACTTCATTTAAAAGAGTATCTAGGTTAATTATTACTAAATATATATGGTTAATTTAGTTATTAAATTCTTTATTTTTTATGTTATTCTCACTCCGTCAAACAATTGCTTCAATTATATATGAATAAAAATCAAATAAACACAACAAAGAGCTAAATGTCAACTATGACTAAATGGTTAACTTACAAATTCCGCTACTCTCCTCAAGTACAAATGGTTAGTTTAGTTATTATATTATTCAATTTAGTTACATATCTCAATATCTCATTCCATAAATAATGTCTTTGGGTATTGTGAACATGATTACTTAACTTTTAAATTGGTTGATTTGCAATGTTAGTTCTATACTACTACAGTTACATTGTTGAATGTATATTTTATTTGAAAACATGTGTGGTAATTGTGAATATATATTTAGTTATTAATACTTGTCTAAATTCGAAATACTTTTAGTTAGTATGCGAAATTACTCTTACGATTCAGTCATTTTTCTATTTTCAGTTGAGTTAATTTTTATATTTAAGAGTATTTTTTTTATACTAACATAATATTTTCTCACCTTTCAATCGCTTAATTCTATTGTTTCACCTTTTTTGCATTTCCTTTATTTCTAATCATTTCCAGTCATTAGGGCATTTTTTTTTTAGTAACTAGCTTTTGGGGTGGGTATATCACATTAGTGTGGATTAATGATTTTGATATTTGAGATCTTTCACATACTTAACTTGATATTGAAGTGCAAATGTACAAGTAAAATTTCCAAATTAATTAGTTAATTATTTTATATATACACTATCCAATTGTTTTCTACAATAGACGTAGAAGAAAACAGCAACTATACTTAGATTGGTATAGTGAGCTTGACAAAGTTGGTAATTAGATATTGAGTTGTATATTAAATGAATTTGGCATATTATAATAAGTTTGCTTATTTCCAACTAACGTAATATTTATTTGGCTTATTCTATTTTGATTCAAATTTAAGTATATATGTTTACAAAATTTATTTCATACTTAATTTTTTTTCACTGTTTCAAATTTGTATGCAGAATCAATCAATTAGTTTTGGTAACAGTTCAAAACAATCTTGTTTTATACAAAGAAAGTGCGAGAAATGGCTCTCCCTCTTTTTAGGTAAATTCTTTTTATTTTTTATTTTATTTTTGATAACAACTCTTACATCTTCGCATATGTTTGGGTTGCTAATGAATATTGCGTAGAGAAAAGTATTCATATCAATTACATGCGAGATATATGCCAATCCATTGTCATGAAATGTCATCTTTGTTGATTTCTTCCTACTCTAACGTACATCTTGTTCATTGATTATTAGATTTGAGTGATGTGAATAATATATCATATATTATGATTTTATGATAACATATTTAAATTTTAGAAAGGTTGGGGTCTTTCCACACAAATATCAAATTAACGGCGGACCTTACCGATCTTATCCGGTATGTATGGATAATTGTGCCTCTAAATAATGCAAAATTCTTTTTACTATGACGTTGTAATACAATGAACTGTTTCTATAATTTTGTTAATCAGGAAGTGCTTCCCCAAGGGAGTGTCCAAGGTGGAAGGTAAATATTTAGACTTCTTGGGTTGTTTCAAATTTTATTATTTTTTATTAGAATTATTTTTTGAAACTATTTTACAAAATTAAAAAATAAAATATTTTTGATGAATTTTGTTGAGATTAAATTGTAAAATTTTGAAGAAACTTATTGATTCATTGTATTAGTTTTTCTTTTTAATTTTTATTCCTTAATCTTAAATTTGTATTAGATGGGTAAACCATAGTAGTTAATATGGCCTTTATCACAATTGCTTAGGTGTTTTGTTGGGATAAATTTGAAAACTTGAAAGGATTGTCTACCACAAGTAAATTTTGCTTATAATATGGTGGTGAGCTCTACCACTTTAGACTCCTTATTTGAGTTAATGCATGGTTTTAATCTCTTCTCCTCTCTTGATTTATTATCTTTACCCAACATCTCTTTTATGTTGTATGACAATGCAAGGATAAAAAATGGAACAATATGCTAAGCATACCTATAAGGGAAAGAAGAAGATGGTATTTGAAAACTAGGACCTAGTATGGGTTTACTTGAGGAAGGATAGATTTTCTTCTCTAACAAAATTTAAAATTTAAACTTCAACCTAAAGTATTATAATGTATCAATGATAATGCAAGCTTGAATTTTTCAATGATTATGGTATTAGTTCTGGCCTTAATGTGAATGATCCTTTTGTGTCCTTTTGTTATAAGTATACAAGATTAAAATTTGTAGAGAAATTCTCCTAATGAAGGAGGAGATGATGTGAGCCTATCTTGTGAGGATAAATAAGAGGAAGCTAAAAAAGCTAAGAAGGACTTAGGCCTAGTTGGACCTTTGTCAAAAGCAAGGTTGCGAAGCTTGTAAAAAGAACATAGGAGGAATATGATCAACCTTGCTAGCCAAAGAATGGAGGAAGGCTTGGCTTTGTTTTCTTTAAGTATTTTTGAGAATTTGGGCACATAATATGGGTCAAGGATCTCACGGTTTCTTCATGTAATACTTGGGGGTTTTGTTTGTTTGCTTTTGAACTTCTTGTTGGGCCTAAAGGGTGATGCCTACACCTTACGAAGGGGTTGACCTTTTATTGACTATTGTCTAAGCTTAGACACTTATCGGGTTTGGACTAATCCCTTCCACTTATGTTAATGAGGGTTAAACCTAGGTTAGCACTTAGATTAGTAGGAGGTATAAAAGGTCATTATTTAGATTAACTCATGCTATGTGTAAGAGAGATTCCTTTTTTTGGTTCTTGTGTAGAATCTTAATTCTTATCAAGAGTTGTTAATTCTTGTGGCAAATTTCTACCATCTACCCATGCACACATTCTTGAGTAAGATTTTTCACTCACTCCTTTACCTAGAAGGTGTAAAAAAAATGTTTTGAGAAATCATTAGGATGCTCTTCCTCTATCCTCTACTGTAGCAGAAAAAGAGAATTTATAAAAAAGAGTTTCTAATGCAGTATGGTTTGTGTTAGCTCTCCCTTCTCATAGCGTCAAAATGAATTGAACTAGATTGTTTAAATATCTATTATATAAATATTTAAATGCTATTAAATATTTCTTATTTCTAAAGATAATGTTTTCCAAATGTGATAATATAAATATCTTTTTAAATATCTAAAATATGTTAATTTATTTGAATTCAAATATTACTTGATCTTTAAGAAATACCTATTTTCTCAAAAATAAATTTTATTTAATTATTCACAATATATAATTATTTTAAAAGGTGATAAAATATAATAATTAATTATTAATAAAATAATAATAATAACAACAACAATAATAATAACACAAAAATTGAGGCGTTACAAAAACAGTATAAATTTTTGGTGCATTCTTCTCGACCTTTATATTTGTGTTTAATTTGAGAAAAATTGATTTTGCAAAATCATTATAAATAACTTAATTCACCACTTCTCACCCGAGGTTTCCTCTTAGGATTGCCACGGTCGATCTTCGAGCTCTCCCTGCCAATCTCCCTATCTCTCCTATTGACTTCCGAGCTTTCCCTATAGATCTCCGTACTCTCCCACCTTGTCTAGGGAACAAGGTAGGATACCTGTAGAAACAGTCCAACACTTAAGTTAGCTATCTCTCTTAGGAGTCTTCTCTAGATGGTTTAGAACATACCCGACGTTACCTTTTTGTTTCCTTTTACAGCGTATGTGGGCTTGAGCATCTTATCCATAATGACTGATTTTATGGTGTACAATTCGTACCCAATATCTATTGGTTACCAAGATCCTAAGAATCTTGGCACGTATCTTGGCACATTCTCCATTAAGGGTGGGGTTGAGCTCTTGCTAAGGCTATCTAAGGTACCTTTAGTGTCCCCAAGTACAGATGCCCCCCAAGTCTTGCGTTCGTGTTTAGGAATGTAGAGACTTAGTTTTTTTCATCCTATAGCATGGGGTGGTACCACATTAGGAGTTACACCCATTAATGCGTTGTTTTTGTAGGCTCGTGTGCCTGCGGAGTGCCCCTTGGTTTTGTGTGCTAGGGTCGTTTGGTATTCGCTAATTGCTAAGTGCGACCCTTGGCATGCTTTGATAACGTCTCTTGATCCTGTGGTCAACTTTGCTTAAATAGGTCACGCTTAGGGTGGAGACACACATTACCCACTCGTCGCGTTAGCCTTCCCTACTCTTGTCTTCTGCTCCATCTTTGTCATTGCTCAGCTTCCTTATGTACAAGTATGTTGCCTCCCTTCACCCGCTCTTTCAATTAGTATAAATTCCAACAAATCCTCCACTAAGGTTGGCAAAATGCTAGAAATCGAGGTGTGTTCTATCAGCGTCTTGTTGTTGGACTCATCAACAAGTTTGAGAACTGCTAATACCAGCCCATCGGAGGCCACAACTAGCAGTGGCCTCTCTAGTCGGCACGTTAGTGCTGATACCACAAACGTTCCTCTTCCTATTGATAGGGGCCTACTTGTGGCCTTACCGACCACACTTGAGGAGCCATCAACCCCAATGCCTTTGTAGCGAGTTCCTTTGCAGAAAAGAGATTTCCTGTTGGTGAGTGTGCTTGTCTATGAGTGGTTAAGTGGAGAGGTCGAAGCCTACCCCTCTCGGCTCAGAATGGAGGGTGTCGTGGCTAAGCTCGTTAAGGAAGTGTCAATCAACCCAACCAAGTATGTTGACCTATTTTCAATTGAGCCTTGCACGACCAACAATAGGGTCTTTGTGAGAGCCCGAGAATGGGAGCCCGACTTGATCTATATGTATGAGACTATCTTGCAGGACTTAGGGGTCACCCTCCCCTTCAATGCCTTTGAGGTTGACATGTTGAATAGGTTGAATGTCGCCCCCAACCAATAGCATCCTAATGGGTGGGCTGCCCTATCGACCTTTTGGGTGATATGTCACTACCTACGCACGAAACCTTTTGTTGCTAAGTTCCTGCACCATTATGTCGTGTGGATAATTCAAAAGTCTAGGTGGGTCTCGCTAATGAGGATCTTCAAGACATGTTTGTTCAATACCTATTCCACCTTCTACAAGGGTTTCAAAGGTGGATTTTGTAAAATTAGGGTCAAGGATGGGGGCCCCTAGGAAATCTTCGCCTTAGACGACCAACCCAATTTCTGCTTGTATTAGTAGTGTCTAAACAAGTTCAATGATTGGGTTCATAAGGACATGTCAGCCTTTAACCAATTAGGCCTCGACGACCTGTATAAGTTGCCCTTGGATCTCAACTGTTGAGAGGTCATCAAAGTCATCTTCTCGTATGCCCTAGTTCGGGATATAGCAAGCGAGTATTATTATTTTTGCCTTGTGTATGAGTTGCGTTCATATGTTGGTGTCTCACCCTTTCTTGTTTGTTTGTGTTTTGCAAGGCTAATGAGCAAGTTTGGTTTTCGACCCCCCTAGGTCGAGCAGACCAAGAAGTCTTCAGAAGCGGTTGTGGTCCCCCACCGAACTAGAAGTGCCTGCCTCTCCTACCTTATTGACGTTGGCCTTGGAGGTTGTTGTTTCAGAGGGTCCTTCGTAAAACCCAAAGAGGAAGGGTCCCCTATAGTTGCCAATATACCTTCTTCGAAGAGGGGCCCGAGTACGCTACCTATGTCCCTTGAAGAAGTTTACTCCTATTCAACCTGAAGATTCAACTTCTTTAACTTGTGCATGTGACCATAGAGCCCGACCACCAATCACTTCGGGTCAGGATTTCCAGCCCAAAGACTTGATAGGGCCTTACTTCTTATTAGACACAAACAAGCATTTGATAAGGAAGATAGGCCTCGTTGCTAGGATGGAGGTCATCTCAGTCTTCCAAGCTCGGTCTTAAGCGATGGCACAATTTAAGGGTGAGGAGTTCAAGCACTCCTACAACTAGAGCGTCATGCTAGATTACAAGAGTGTTGAGTTGGAGAAAACTTGATAAGAGCTTGACACGTTAAGGGCCAAAGTGGAGAGTGTGAGAAGGACGTTGGACGAACTGCTTAAGGACTTATCGTCTGTGCAAGTTAGGCTAACGCCCAAGGAAGAACAACTGGCCAAAGAGAAGGAAGCCAATGCTGCTCTAAAGGCAAGCGTTTCTTTTGTCGAGGTCAATTCAACCTCTTTCCTAGTTGAAGTGTCCAAGTTGATCGAGTTTTTGCAATAAGTGAAAGAACTATTGTAGTCTTGGTACAAAGACTTGGAAGAGACGAGGATGGATTTGGAGGAGGGGAAGATGACCATAATGGCTCAGCACGAGGAAGGCTTCGCCAAGGCAGTTTGGTAGATCGTCGTGATTGCTCCTCGACTTGACTATGATGAGCGTTCTTAAGGACGTGAAGGACAAAATGATCATGAATGAAGAAAATTTCTCGGTCACTTGAAGGCCCAACTAGGGTGAGGGCAAGTGAAATGAATGTACTTTGCGTGTTCTACCTCTTTTTGTAACATTTTCCCATTGATAGAAGATTGGTTGCTTGTTCTATTCATGTTTATACTTTTTTTGTTTTCATGCGTACATTGTGGTGAATTTGTTTAAAAGTTCCTCTTGTACAGACCTCAACGAGTCCATGTAAGAGTGGTCGTCTTGTGCGGACGGAGGAGGTTGGATAGACTACACCTCCGACATAGAGTTCAAGAGTCTGTCAAGAGCATGTCTCATAGACCTTGGGAACTTGTTTTCCTGTGGGGACCTCGAGGGTCTCGGGAGTGTTCGGCCATTGCATAGACCTTGGGGGTCTATTAGTGAGTACTTAAAGGGACTTTAATTGGTAAAAGTTAACCTATAGTGGATTCAATCGGTGTCCGAGGCATAAGGAAGCTTAATCAATAAAGAGTAACTAGTAAGAGAATTTAATCAGCAATGGAATTTAATTAGTAACATAATTTAATTAGTGTTGCAACCGTAATTGCAATGGGAATGGAAAAAAATGAAAAAAGAAATTCATGTTCCTTTCAAGGAAAGAAAAAATGAATTTGCAATAGAGTCGTCATCGACATTTTTAAGAAAAACATCAAAAAACCTTGGAAAGGATAAGGTAAGTCTTTCGAAAATAGATTTGGGGTTCGGAGAAGGTGTTAATACCATACGACGTCCATCCTCAGACAATTACCTTAATTAGATGCGTGAAATCATTATGACTTCTAAATTATTATTTTTACCCTTCAAATGCAAACATAAATGAAATTTATTATTAGGAAAGGAAAGATAATTTTTTTGGGTTTTGAACTTGGCAAGAGTTGCTTCTTGCTCCTACGTATCTCATAGTGCAATGGAGAATTTAAAGTTTACGTAGTTCTGGCTAAGGCTTGGAAGGTGATTAGAAACTCATTGTTCTTTTTTCACCAAGACCACATTGGATAGCCTTGTCAAGTAGTTGATTTCCCTCATAAACCTTGTGTCTCTAAGTTTGGTTGTTTCTCTTTTTACGACCACTCTCTTGTCACCCCTTGTTTTCCTCTTCTTCTGGGCTATCGAGCTGGCCTCGACACACATGGCTAAACAATGGCACATGAAGTCGAGGTCGATTTTCGACAAGTCTGATAGTTGCCACGCAAATAGGTTCACGCCCTTTTTAGGGTGGATATCAACTATTCTCGATGCAACCCTTGCATCCATTCCCCCAATCTTGGTACCCTAGTGTTCGTCATAGTGAGTTGTACATGTTGTATATTTTCAATAAGCTTAGGACCCTACTCAACGGGTGGTTGAAGATTTAGCTCAACATTCACAGAGATGTTGTTCTCTTTCTTTTTTGAAGAGTTGGACGGGACTACCTTAAGGCTATCGACATAGTACTATTGAGCCATGCGTTGGTCGGCTTAGATATTCATGATTCGATGATTAGAGAAAGAGAACTTCATGACCAAGTGTGGCATAGAGACTATGGTCCCTAGGGCGTTCAACATTGGCCTACTGATCAGAATGTTGTCCGAGGTCTCCACAATTATCACGAGGTATCGAACAAATATCGTTCTCATGGTTTTTTCATTGTTGAACGTGGTGAGTAGGTCGATGTATCCTCGGGTATCCACTCGTTCGCTCAAGAACCCCACCAACTGCTCATGGTATGGTCATATCTCGGATTGTGAGATTTGTAGTTGTTTGAAGGTGGACATGTACAGGATGTTCGCCAAGCTTCCTTAATCGATCAACACTTTCTTTACAACGAAGTTGGCTACCTCTACTATGATGACCATGGGGTCGTTTTATTCAAGGTTCATCCCTACGAAGTCTTGGTCGGTGAAGGTGATGGAGGGGTAGTTTTCCCCTAACCCTGTCGACCTTCAAGTGGACATTGTTGACTATCTTCAAATATCACTTCCTGGTAGAGTTTGTGGATCCCCCCATAAACCCGCTTGCGATTGTTTTGATGACATCCCTCAGTCTCAAGGTCCTCTTCGCTTCTCAGTTGGGGTGTTGGAGTTCCTCTTGCTTGGGGGTGTCTCTCTTCTATGGTTGGCCTCCAACTTCCTTTCCAGGCATTCTCACTCAATCCCCCTTTTTACAAACTTTTTGAGGCAGCCTGCTTACACCAACTATTCGATCTTGTCCCTTAGTGTCCTGTACGCTTTGGTTGTGTGGCCATAATTCCTTTAGTATCGACAGTACTTGGTTTTGTTAGCTTCCTACGACAACCTCCTTTGGGGGAGCACAATCAACTCGATGTTAAACACCTCTTCTAACCATGAGGATGAAGGAACAATGATGATAACAATGAGAGAACAAAGATGAGAAAGAGCCAAAACAAATGATCAGGATTCTGAACCAGAAGAAGTCACGTTCTAATTTTGTAAGGAGACTTTTTGTATCCATTTATATTTCAATCGATGTAAAAAATACATTGGTTGGTAAGCAACTGATATAACATTTTCACAATATTTACAAAATATAACCACATTTTTATTTATATCAACCCTTTCATAAATTGATGTAATTAAATTGATGTAAAAATTTATTTTGTCACTAGTATATGCTTTTAAAAAGTAGCACATATATAATAAAATATGAGGTTAAAAAAATATATTTTGATTTTACTATAAATAATGAATAGAGATAAGATATATAAAACAAATATATATTTCATTTTGTTCTATTTTGTAACTAAACGCTAGTTATATGTTATATTTCAAGCATGTGTATAAAATAACATATGTGAATGGAAAATATTTGATGGAAAAAGTTAATCTCTTAAATTTCACTATACTAGTTAATCTCCTTAATTATATTATACAATAATTTTACATGTATAAAAACCAACATGTTGTCAAGCAATAATACAAGTTCTATACTAGTTGATATAAAAAATATACATAAAATTCAATATCTTTTTTCTCTAAATAATGTTTGTTCCACAATCCTTTCATTCTACATTATCAGTTAAATACTTAAATCACATTTTTTTTTCTTAAAAATGTGTGTAAGAATATATCGGATTTTGAAGTGTGTGGTATTTGCAAAGGCCTTTTGCCTTTTCTTTTCCCTCACATGGCTATTGAGTTAAAGACAGATTTTATTTTTTTGTACTTTAAAAGGTGGGAGTTTTTGCGAACAGAATTGGATGAGTTTTGATGAGAAGAAAAATCATATGATTCAATCGTATTGATTCTTTAACTATATCGTCCATTTCAAATTATTTGATTCTAGATATAAATTTGATTACTAATATTATCTGGATCTTATCCAAAATTTTGCATAATGTCAGAACTCCCGTTTTACACCCTCACTCTACGACAAGTGGTACGAATGAATATAGCACATTCTATTTTGTGTTACTTTTTTTATAATAATTTTTTTTTAAGTGAGTTAAATCTTAAGAACTTATCAGACTCAGAATATGTTTGTACAGTTAATGAATGTTTATAAATTAACAGCAAAATTTGAAATCATATTTTTATGAGATAAGTTTACCGCCAACTAATTGGACCCATTTTTATTGTTAGTGCGTCAATTTTTTAACCTTGCTTCCTTCCACTTGCCCATTAAGTTAAGGGGAATATCAAAATACATGAAATTATTTTGGCAGAGTTAGCAATGTATAAGTTTGTGTTTTTATGGATCATTTTTTTGTCTATCTACACTCATACCAATTCTTACCTAATTATAGAAGTTCGCGCGGTACACTCCAATGAAAATCAATTCGTGATAATTAAATAACTAGCTATTCTGTTAAGCTGAAGGTAGCTCAAATATTCACACACACAAAAAGAAGGTAGCTGTGAAATTATGTTTCAGAAACCAATTCAACATTATTGTTATAGATTTCCTGTCTGAAAAAAGTTAAACATTCTTCAGAACCAAAGATAGAACAACTAGCTCCACATAATTGCTATTACAATATTAGGAGATATTTGGTTCTAGAAAATAGATTTTATTTTCTTATTTATACTAATGATTATATTATATTATATTATTTTTATTTTAAATATTTATAGAAAATAGTAAAATCTTCAAAATATTATTTAACTATTTTCTATAATATTTAACATAAAAAACATATAATATAATATTTTAATAAATATGTTTTTCTTCAAGCGCCATTCAGCAGATATTTTTCTAGGCGCTTAAGATAGGATAAAGTGGACTCTGATGTCTTCATAGGTTTGACCTTTTCTTCTATGTCGGATTCATGGTCGTAAGAGATTTTCACATTGATCAAAGTCTTATTCTCTTTTATAGCGGATAACTGAAAATTTGTTTTGTAGTATGACAATCCATGATTCAGATAACCCCCTTCAATCACTTGCAGCCCAATTTCATGGGAAATCTCATCAAACTCTGTAATCTTCTCCCTCTGGTAATTTGGGGACACATCTAAGATTCATTTCCAAAAATAATTAAAATATTAATTACAGAAAAAATTACGTATTTATAATATAAAATAACATTTGATCACAATCATATAAGTTAAATTTATTAATTTTATAATAAATATTTTAAAATCGTATTAATAATAATTTATAATTAAATGACATAATAAAATTATTTTATTCGATCAATTTTAAATAAAACTAAAAATTTTAATTTGTATATGATAAAAAAAATTATATAATTAGAAAGAGAGGAGCAACACTCACCAGACAAAAAATTAAAGATGAGAATTGTACCAACCCCTCCATCACCTTCAATCAGTTGTACATTTTTCACAATATTTGGGAGTACTTTTGGAGCTATGTTTATGAAATCCTTGGACAGAGCTGTCCAGAGGGCTTCCAATCCCACACTAACCTCTGTTTGGGAATTGAATTCCTTTATCATGGTTCTTTTCTACGTGATTTCACATAGGGGCATGTATTAATATGTGTGTATATATAGTGCTATAAAGGGGCATTTGTACCATCTCATTTATATATGAGCATGATATATGCTCTTGTCTTTCAGTGAAGGATAGGTTCTTGTGTATATTAAATTTATACAAAATGTATAAAGTAAGTTTGAGTGGATACAATATCAGGATTTGATGCCGTAAAGAAAATATTGTCGGTGAACTGTGAACATAAAAATAAAATTATTAAAATAATAAAGTATAAGATACCCCCTACACATATTAGTGTCGGTTCCGATATACATAGTTGCCAACCATTTTCGTCAAGTCAAATTAATATATCTGTATGTACGAATATAGTTAAATATGTTTCGGTACCTAAAGGGTACGATTCAGATTGATGATAATAAATATTGTTCTAATGGGGAAGGGTACGATCTATATTCAGCCGTTCCTGATATTTTGTTGATAAATAATATTTTTATAAATATTTTTTTGAGTGGCAAGATATGTCTTAATTTTGATGATCTTTAAGACTAATTTATTTAAATTTTTATTCATAAAAAAATTCGTAATACACATAGTTTGTGACACTACTTAGTCATTTTAAGAAACATTTCTTGTAACACAATGTTAAATCTCGTGGAAAGAAAATTAATACACCTTGTTAGTTTATATAATTTATTGATGTTTGACCTTTTTGACTGCATAGAAATGAACAAATGGTATCTTTAAAAATTATTAAAAATTAAATACTAAATAGTGAATATGCAGCTGACTTGATGAAATATAAGTATGTTTATGATTAAATTATCAATAGGAATGTTCATGACAGTTGTTTGTTAAAAAATTAACCACAATCATATTTAACCGACTATATAATTAATTATTGGTTAATTAAAATTGATTATAAAATTTAATTATTTTATTTTCTAAATTAAAAATTGATTGGTCATTTTTAAAAATGGTTGATATAGTTTGATATTTATTTTGTAGTCAGTGATAAATACTTAAAATTCTTTATTATTTCTTAATTCTCTTTTGTCTAAGTATTTTTTTGTATTGACTGAAATATTTTCGCTGTGGTCTCAGTCAAATTATTTTTACTTTATTTTTAATTAAAACATTCTCATCTTATTAAACATCCTCAGTTTAAGTAGAGTATATTCAATTCACCATTAATTAGATAAATTTTACTTGAACTTTGATAAAAACATTTTTGTTTCAACCTTATCTAAACTAAAGCAAATTTAACTAAATCTTAACTAGAATATTTTCAATTTAATTTTGACTAGAATATTTTTACCTAAATCTCAACTAAAATAATTTTACATTAATAGAAGATTTTGAACTCAACCCTTAATTAACACATTTTCGTCGGGAACCGAGCATCTTCACTGTTTATTTCTCCTTTTCAATTCTTTTTGGGTCTTCTAAGCAATTGCTCCATCTTTTTCTCGCCACTATTTTTCTTTGTTATCTTTTCTCACTGGAAAACCTCATTTGTTAATCGAAATGTTTTTGCATTCTCTTCGTTGTCTTTTTTCGTGGTGCTTGTACTCGGCGTAGCTTGAGAATGTGGCGAGTCTGACTATTTCCAAGGCTGGATTTTAATCTACAACTTTTGTGATTTTGAATTAAGGTTTGGTGTTGGAATTAGAATTAGGTGCTAATTGTGCGTGTTGCATTTGGAATGCTTTGAGGTGTGTATTGCTTTCCAATAAATGTAAGTTGAGAGAGCACATTAGCAGGGAAAAAAAATAATAATAAAAGGCTTGAACAGAAAGGGCACGCACGCCTATTTTTAAGTTTCATAAATTATAATTGAAAATTGAAAATAATTTATTAAAAAAATTAAACTTAAATCTTTTTGGGCGGATCAACAGTGTTATTGTGATTATTTTCTATTTATAAAAATTTTCATGAGAAGGCCCAAGGTCCAAATGCATGATATGTTGCCATCTGTAAAGAGTTTCTTTAGAAATAGCCTAGCATTGAATTATATATGTATTTATTTCCCCCTTTTCATCCTTTTTCAATCTTCTAATTCTCACTAGAAAACCTCATCCACTGGAAAATTGGTCCCATTCAACCTCCATATGAAACATTTCTTAGTCTCCCAAATGAAACGTTTGCATTCTCTTTCTCCTAATTTTTCGTGGTTGCTCCAAGCATGTGTTGGATCTCTCCGTTAGTGTGGATCTCGTACCGACATGCTTCAGAATGTGGCAAGTCTGACTATTTCCAAGGCTGTCTTTTAATTTGCAACCTTTATGATTTTGATTTACTGCATACATAATTTTAATAGAGTAATTTATTTTATTTTTTTTTAAGTTTAAATTCTTTGTAGTGAAATATTTGTTTGGATAGAAACATTAGAAAAAAAAATTAAATTTTAATAATTTGTAAGAGTATTTTAATTACTTAAAATGGTAGATTTTCAAATTTCACTAAAAAAATAAAAATTTAAAATTCTTTATTCATACTTTTTTTTCTTTTCTCTCATCTCTCTCCCTTTATATTATTTTTTCTCTTCTCACTTTATTAACACAATTTTTTCTCTTTGTTTGTTCTTTCTCTCTCTCATATCTCTATATCTCTCTCCTTTTTCTCTCTCTTTCTTCACACAATTCTCCATCTCTCTTTGTTTTCTTCCTTTCCCTCTCCTCTCTCTCTTCTTTTCTCTTTCCTGGTGCACTCATCTCTCTCTATTCTCCCTCTTTCTCTCACATTTCTTTTTTCTCACCTCTGAATTCTTTCTCTTTCTCCTCTCCCTCACTTTTTTCACACTATTTTCTCTCTCTTTACACTTTGTCTTTCTCTATTCTCCAATTTTCTCTCTCTCCTATCTTTTTCTTCAATTTTTTCTTCTTTTCTCCCTCTTCCATCTTTCTCTTCTCTTCCTTTTTCTTCTCTCTTATCTTCCTTTTTCTCCTAAATAGGTGCATATGTCCTTCCTATCAATGTCTTTTATTATTTTTTTTTTGTCAATGTGCTCTCCACAACTTATATTTATTGGAAAACAATGCACACCTCGAAGTATTTCATTTGCAGCATGCACAATTAATACCTAATTATATTTCCCACCCAAATCCTAAAGTTGTGTTTAAATGAAGAATTTTAAAATTTCAGGAAATTTAAAATGTTTGGAATTTAAATTTGTTTGATTTAAATTTCTTTTATTTTTTAAAATATTTTGTTTATATATACGAGAAGAGATCTACTTATACTAAGAGTAACTCTAAGAGAATTATTTCTTATCTTTACTCTTTATATCTTATCCTGACATATCTTATCTGTTAGATTATAAGTAAATAAAAGGTAAAGATGATGAGTAACTCTCTTAAAGTTATTCTTGGAATAAGTGGATCTCTCCTCTATATAATGTGTATGAGTGAGAGTGAAATACCAATTTAGTCCCTCAAATTATAATAGTCCATTAAATTAGTCCTTAAAATTAATAAAATGACAAAATAGTCCCTAAAATTATATATTACTATTTAATTTAGTCATTGAAATTATAATTGATGGTCAAATTAGTCCCTAAAATAAATAAAATGTCAAAATAATCCTTAAAATTATAATTATTTATCAATTTAGTTATTAAAAATGTAATATCGATCAAATTAGTTCTTAAAATTAAAAAAAGATTAATTGTTCATTTTGCCTCATAAGTTGAATAAAAGACATGCCAAATTGGTAGAGTTTCTTGAACAATTCTCATATGCCATAAAACATAAACAAGAAAAAGTCAATGTTGTGCTGATGCCTTATCTAGAAGACACTCCTTGTTTTCCATTCTTGAGACTAAACTTCTTGGTTTTGAGCACATAAAAGAGATTTAACTTAAAGACAAGTTTTTTTTTTTAAACAAATCTATGATCTTTATGCTAATACAACCAATGGAGGTTTCTATATACATGATGAATTTCTCTTTAATGACAAAAAAATTGTGTATGCCCAAAAGTTCTATCAGAGAACTATTGGTTAAAGAGGCTCATGAAGGAAGCCTCATGGGGCACTTTGAAGAATACAAAAGCTATAAAATTTTACTAGAGCACTTTTTTTGCCTTCACATGAAGAGAGATATACATCATATCTATGATAGGTGCCTAGTTTGTAAGTTTGTAAGTTTGCCAAAGCTAAGGTTAAACCCCATGATTCTTATACATCTCTTCCTATCCCTATTATGCCTTGGATAAACCATTCTATGGACTTTGTTTTAGTCTTACCTAGGTCTAAAAGTGGGAAAGATTTTACTTTTGTAGTTGTAGATAGGTTCTCTAGAATGGATAATTTCATACCTTGTCATAAGGTAGATGATTCTTGCTTAGTGACCAATATCTTTCTTAAGGAAGTGATTAGATTGCATGGTCTTCTTAAGACCATAGTTTCTAATAGGAACTCCAAGTTTCTCAATTACTTTTTGGAGAACCCTTTGGAGCAAGCTCGACACTAAGCTTTTATTTTCTACTGCTTGCCATCCCTAAACAGATGGCTAGATTGAGGTGACTTATAGAACCTTATCCCAACTTATGAGGTGTTTTGTAGGCAAAAGCCTAAAAACTTTGGAGGAATGACTATCGCACATAGAACGTTCTTACAATAGGGTAGTAAACACTATTATATCCCACTCCCCCTTTAAATTGGTGTATGGTTTTAGTCCCTTAACCCTTTGATTTGTTACCTTTGCCTAATTGTCATTGTGATGGAACTTCCAAAGCTCAATTTGTTAAAGAGCTACATGCTAAATCATGTTCTCACATTGAAAGGAAGGTTGAGCAATATGCTAACAAGGCTAACAAGGAAAAAATATAGTTTTTAAGAAGGTGACCTAGTTTGGGTTCACTTCTAAGCTACTCCTAAGGGGATAAAGTAATAAAGAAAATAAATGATAATGCCCATATTTTGGATATGCCTCAATCTTATGAGGGAAGTCATACCTTTTGTGTAACTAACTTGTTTCCTTTTTTAGGAACTCAAGACTCGAATTTAAGGACAAATTCTTTTTAAGAAGAGAAGTTTGATGAGAACATGGTTAGCACTAAAGGAGACATCCAAGAGGACAAAGAGGTAAAGAATATTCAAGCACTCAAAGGCCCAATAACTAGAGGAAGGCTAAATAAGTTACAAGAATAAATGCTTCAAAAGATAGAGATGCTCAAAAGCTTGGAGGACTCAAGGTAAAGCCAAAGCCCAAGCCCAACCCTATACTCTGTATAGGTTTTCTCCTTAACTCCATAGAAGCATATCTAATGCTTGTTTGTTTGGCTATGTAGATAAGACAATCTTTGGCTTGTTTGGATAACAAGATTAAATAATTCCTTGGAATGGAATATAATCCCGTAACAAAACATTCCCTTAAGGTGTGAGGCAAGTCTTATAAAAGGTCTCCTCCATCCCTTGTACACATAACTTTGAATGAATAAACTTGTACTTGCTTGACAACCTTGAGAGTTTATCTCTATCTTGTTTTGTAAAAGAGCATTCAATTTTTATCAAGCTTTCAAAAGGTTTGTGGCGAATCTTATAATGCTCTTATCTTTCTCAAATTATTGAGTAAGTGACGAGTTCTATTAATCCATTTTTATCTTACTCACATTTTCTTGTTTCTTCCCCTTTGTTCCTTTCCTCTTCAATTTTGGCAAGCTCCCGTTAGAATCTTGGGAGGCCTTTAACTCAAGGAGATCTTAGGGAGTCATCACAAAAGGTACAACTTGTCATTTTTAATTTTAAGAACTAATTTGATTAATCATTACTATTTTAATGACTAAATTGATAAATAATTATAATTTTAGGAACTATTTTGACATTTTATTTATTTTAGGGACTAATTTGATCGTCCATTATAATTTTAGATACTAAATTGAAATATAATATATAATTTGAAGGACTATTTTACTATTTCATTAATTTTAAGAACTTATTTGAAGGATCATTGCAATTTTTATATTTTTTTAATCTATTATTTTCAATAATTTTAGTTCTAAATTAAATCTTAATATTTTAAAAATAAATTATCAATAATTAAAATAACATTAATTTAAAATGTAATTTATATATTAAAATATATTTATTTATATACAATAATTTAAATACATGTGTCATGCAAATAGTACAGGTACTATACTAGTTGATATAATATATATATATCGTAAAATTCAACATCTACTTAAATCACGTATATATTTTTTTTTCTCAAAAACGTGAGTTAGAATATATCCGATCCTGAAGTGTTTGACATTTTGCTTTTCCCTCACTTAGCTATTGACTTAAAGACAGATTGCTTTTCTTTTTTATTTTTCTTTTTTTAATTTTAAGGTAGCATTAGATGGAAATAGAAATTTTTTGGTACTGAAATCATGGTCCCTAGATAATTATGAATTCATGATTCTTAAAAATACTAAAATTTGTTTGGTTAATAATAAATATTAATAAAAAATTTTAAGTATGTGGACTGGAGATTAAAGTTTTCCATATTTTCTTTTAATAGAAATTTTTCGAGTACATGATTGATTTAAAAAAAATTATTCTTTTAGAAAAACAACTTCATTACGTGTAATTATGTAAATTATATTGTATAAATATTTTTATATAGATTTTAAAATTATAGATTTGGATAAGTTTTGTTGAAAAAATATTTTTTATAAATTTTAAATTAGAAATATGTTAGTGTAATTTTATATTTTTATTTAATTTTAATTTTTTACAGTTTCTACTAAAAGATTCATTAAATGTTGTGATAATAATATTCTTAAGAAAATTTTTAACTAATACTTTCACAATTTTTAAAAAAATAAAATATTTTTTTAAAAAAGTATAATGTTTAATATAATAAAATATTAAATAATATATATTATAAAATAATTTTATTTTTAAATTATATTAAAAATACTAAGAATATTTATTAGTATTTATTGTTTTTAAAATATAGTTATTTATTACATTTAATTAGATTTATTTTTAAATTTATAATTATATTAAATGCGTTAATGATTATTAAAACTTTTCTCTTTATTGGAGAAAGTTAGAACCTCCGCAGAGAAATATTTCGATACATTTGTAACAGCTATTTTCAAGAAATAATATTTCTTTAAAATATTTTTTTTTTTAAAATGAGTATATCAATATGAAAAACTAATCTTTTCCTTTAAATTTTTAAAAAGTTAAAAACTTTCCGTCAAGCAAACGCTAAAAATGGAGTGTTTGCTAACAGAATTGGATTTTTTTTAATTGCCGAGAAGAAAAACCATTTGATTCAATTGTCATTGATTCTTTAACTTTATCGTCCAATTGATTCTAGATTTAAATTTGATCCAACCAATATTTGGATCTTATCCCGTTTACAGCATAGTCATATCTCTACGACAAGTGGTACAAATGAATACAACATATTTCATTCGATGTATCAACTTTTTTAACCTTGTTTCCTTCCTCTTGGCCATTAAGTTAAGGGGAATATCGAAACACATGAAATTATTTTGGCAGAGTTAGAAATGTTTAAGTTTGTCTTTTTGCGTATAACTTTTTTGTCTGACTGCACTCATATTACCAATTCTTACCTAAGAAGTTCGTAACACTCATAAGAAAATCAATTCATGCTAATTAAATAGCTAAAACTATTCTGTTAAGCTGATCGAAGCTAGCTCAAATATTCACAAAAAGAAAAAGGTAGCTATTCAAATTATGTCTCAGAAACCAATCAACAATATTGTTATAGATTTCCTGTCTGAAAAAGGTAAAACATTCTTCAAAACCAAAGATAGAATCGAACAACTAGCCCCACACAATATTACAACATTAGGAGGTGTTTGGTTTCAGAAAATAGATTTTATTTTCAGTTCTTATTTATACTAATAATTATAAAAATATTATATTATATTATTTATATTTTATTTTTAAATATTTATAAAAATAGAAAAAAAACATCAAAAATATTTTTTTCACTATTTTCTTTAAATATTTAAAAATATACTCAAATATATTTTTAGTTCCTCAAATTTAGATATTTTTTTAATTTAGTTTTTCAAATTAAAATTTTCATTTTTATGTCTTCTAATTTTAAAAATTGTTGATTTTAATTTATCAATTAAATATTATTAAAGATTTTTTGAAGATAAATTCATGTGACATTTGTTGATGAGAAAAATCTTTAATAATGTCTAGTCAAAGATTAAAACCAACAAATTTTAAGATTGAAAGATTAAAAACAAAAAATTAATTTAAATGACCAAATTCAAAAAATCATAAATATAAGGGACTAAAAAAAATTTAAATCTTAAAATAAAATATAAAATAAAAATAATATAATATTTTAATAAATATATCTTCAAGCATCATTCAACAGATAATTTTCTAAGCGTTTAAGATAGAATAAAGTTGACTCAGATGTCTTCGTAGGTTTGACCCTTTCTTCTATATCGGATTCATGATCATAAGAGATTTGCACGTGGACCAAAGTCTTATTCTCTCCTATTGCTGATAGTTGAAAACTTGTTTTGTAGTATGACAATCCATGATTCAGATAACCTCCTTCAATCACCTGGAGCCCAATTTTATGTGAAATCTCATCAAACTCTGTGATCTTCTCTCTCTGGTAATTTGGGGACACATCTAATATTTATTACCAAAAATAAAAGAAAATAGATTATTAATTAGAAAGGAAATAATTTGTGTATGATATAACAACAAAAAATATATAATAGGAAAGAGAGGAGCAACACTCACCAGACAAAAAATTGAAGATGAGGATTGTACCAACCCTTCCATCACCTTCAATCACTTGCACATCTTTCACAATATTTGGGAGTACCTTTGGAGATATGTTTATGAAATCCTTGGACAGAGCTGCCCAGAGGACTTCCAATCCCACACTAACCTCTGTTTGGGTGTTGAAGTCTTTTATCATTGTTCCTTTTCTACCTGCTCATAGAGGCATGTATTAATGTGTATATATAGTACTATAAAGGGGCATCTTTACCATCTCATTTACATATGAGCATGAAATATGCTTTTGTCTTTCTGTGAAGGATAGGTTCTCGTGTATATTAAATTTATTCAAATGTATAAAGTAAGTTTGATTGGATACATTATCAGGATTTGATGCCGTAAAGAAAATAATGTCCGTGAACTGTGAACATAAAAATAATATTATTAGAATATTAAAGTATAAGATACCCCCTACACATAATAGTGTCGGTTCCGATGTATAGATGCTAAACCATATTCAACTAAAATTAATATATCTGTATGTACGAATAGAGTTAAATATGTTTCGGTACACAGTGGGTAAGGTTCAGATGGATAGGTGATAATGAATATTATTCTGGATGATAAGGACATTATCTATATTCAACGTGAATCTGAGGTCGAGCTTTTGACGTGAAAAGTTTATTATTAGAAAATTTGTATTTTTATAAATATTTTTTGAATTATGAAATCTGTTTTAATTTTAGTAAGTTTTTGAAACTTAATCATCTAAATTTTTATTTATAAAAAAATGACAATATATAGTGAATTTGTGACACTATCTAGTCATCTCAAAGAACATTTCTTTCAACACAATGGTGGATCTCGTGGAAAGAAAATTAATACAACTTGGTGATTTGTGTAGTTTGTACATAAAAAATGGCATCATCTTTAAAAATGAAATATTGAATAGTGAATATGTGCTTGATTTGATAAAAATGTAGGTCTTCATTACGATTAAACGTCAATGTGGGTGTTTATAATAATTATTTATACAAAATTTAACTATAATTATATTTAACCGATTATATAATTAACTACTAATTAATTAAAATTTAATCACTTTGAAGTAAAAATTTGGTTAGTTATTTTTTTAACTGGTTGAATATGTTTAGATAATTATTTCATAATCGATCATAAACACCTAAAATTCATTATCGTTTCTCAGTTCTTTTTAGCCATAGTATTATAAACTTGGCCTTGATCAACCATAGCATCTTTGTCTCAATCAGAGTATCTTCTTGGCCTTGGTAAAAAAAATCTTTATCTCGATCTCATTCATAATATTTTTGATTTAGCTTTGACTCGAGCATCCTTAATTCGACTTTGACCATAGTAATTTCACCTTAGACTTAGTCAAAGCATTTTCAGTTTAATATTGACTAAAGCATCTTTGCCTCAACCTCAATCAGAACATCTTCATCTCGATCTTAGATAGAGTATCTTCCCATTAGTCTTGTCCAAAACATCCTTATCTCAACCTTGGTCATAACATTTTCGACTCAACCTCTTGACTAGAACATTTTCAATGCAATTGGGACTAGAGTAATTTCACCTCAGTCTTGGCTAAAGCATCTTTAGCTTTGATTCAGCCAAAAGCATCTCTAGCTCAATCTTTACTTGAGTGTCTTTAACTCAGTCTCGATTAGAATATTTTTATCTCGATCTCAACTAGAGTAATTTCACCATGGCCTCGATGCTAGAGTATTTTTAGCTTGACCTCATCTAGAGTATCTTCGACTCAGTTTCGACCATAACATCTTTGCTCAGCCTTGATCATAGCATCTTCAACTCAATCTCAACAATAGCATCTTTAATATTCCCTCAGACAAAGCGTCTTTAACTTGGCATCAACCAAGTAATTTTACCTCATCCTCAATCAGAGCATCTTTACCTTAACCTAAACCAGGACATTTTTAGCTTGACCATGGGTTAAATTATAAAAAGATAGATTTTGTTTTATTTTCAAAATAAATTTTAAGATATAATTGGTTATATAATCAATTTTTTGCTATAATTGATTATATAATCGATTTTGGATATATAACCTATTTTTTTAAAATTAAAATTGATTTTACTAAACCAAATCCAATTATAGAAAAGAAGACATGGTTTGGTTATAAAATTCAATTGTCATAAATGGTTCAATCTCTTCTATAGCATCTTCAGCTCAGTTTTGATCTAAATATTTTTATCTTGAACTTGATTAGAGTAATTTCATCACAACCTCGACACTAGAGTGTCTTTAGCTTGGCCTCATTTAGAGCATCTTCAACTCAATCTTGATCATAACATTTTCTACTCAACTTCGACCATAGCATCCACAACTTAGTCTTGACCATAGTATCTTTGGCTTGTCCTCGTCCAAAGCATCTTCAACTTGACATTGACCAAGTAATTTTACCTTATCCTCAACCAAAGCATCTTTACCTCAACATAAAACATGGCATCTTTAGCTTGTCCTCATGTTAAATTAAAAAATTAGATTTTGTTTTATTTTAAAAATAAATTTTAAGTTATAATTGGTTATATAATCGATTTTGGCTATAATTGTTTATATAATCAATTTTGGATATATAACATATTTTTAAAATTAAAAATGATTTTACTAAACCAAATCCAATTATAGAAAATGAAACATGATCTAGTTATAAAATTCAATTGTCATATATGGTTATTTTTAGGTGTTTTACTTCAATTCAAAGGTTAGTAAGCATTTTCTAATCACAATCCACCCAAACAACAAGCTATAGAGATTAATGCACAACAAACATTAAGTAAAGAAGTAAAACATTATTAAAATATGAAAGATGAATATATCACTTAGAATAAACACATGAAAGTTTGGTTTGATTACATCTAACCCTAACAATGGAATGTTTAGTTACTTATTAACATCTATAGGCTAAAGATCCATGAAGAAATAACAAAAGATGAAGAATAAATCATTGGCAAGCTCTCAACCGTTTTCCATGCCCAAAGTAGGTCTAGCAATGATTAGGTCAAGCATATTGCTGAAGGTACAAGTAACACACAAGAAGAGGGTTGAATTGTGTGTGTCATTTTTAAAAGCTTTTTGCAAATCTGAAAGATTTAAAACATAGTTTAATATGGTTATCCAAAGTAAGCATCCAAAGAAGTCATGCAAAGGGATCATCCAAAGAAGTGCAAAATGTAAAGAGTGTCAGATAAGAGAGAAACCACATAGAGTTTATATTAGTTCACTCTTTCAACAGAGCTACGTCTCCTTTAAGATGAAGGAATTCTATTAAGTCTATCTGACTTATAAACAAGTATTCTCTACCTCTCTAGGTATTGCAACCCTTTTAATATACCTGATTACAAGAAAATCAAGTATTATTTACCTCTCCATGTATTACAACCCTTGTAATCTACCTAATTACAAGAAAACCAAGTATTCTTTGTCACTTAGACTCTTTAGGCTATTACACCAACTCAATGAGTTTTAACACCAAACTCTACTCACATAGTAGGCGTATTACAATACAATTCACATAAACTTAGCTTTGTCAAGCAAAATAAGCTTTTACAAAGGATGAATGAGAGTGTCATCCAAAACGAAAGAAAGGTTGTTATTCTTTGAATTTTAACGTGTTGTCTTCTATTGATGAGAGAGGAAGCTTTTATTGGTTCCTTTTCATGGGAGTCATGATCTAGTCTTTAGACTTGACTTGCATTAAACAAAACTTCATGCAACTTTTTATTAATATGAAACTACCAAGTTCTCATAATAGTGTATTTGGTAGAATTTGAATGTTGGATCATGATTTCAAGTTGTATATCATGATAAGTTATATAATTTAAATGACTCTTTACACTTTTTGAGAGACACTTCATGAATGGAACAATAAAACCATTCTGTTTTTGGATAATTTCTTCTTTGGATAGTAGGTTTCTCTATGGACATCAAGTTTAGTTATGGATGATGAACTCGTCTATAGACGTTGGACTCTTCTATGAATGTTTAAGTATGTCTTTGAATGCTAAATAAATCATGTGTACAATGAGTCTTTCCATAAACGTTGAATACATCTTTTAAACAATTAGTACTTTTATTATCAACAAACTCCTTATAAGACGTAATATATATGAACTTTTATTTTAAATCAGTTTCCTTGTATAAATGCATTCCGATCTTTAATTCTTGATCTTATGCACAACCAATGGTCACTTTGGTGCTAAACCAAAGGCATTCATATCCCTCTCTCTTTTCTGGTTGGAATACATATCCCTCTTGTATTCATATAAAACAAAGTCTGTTTTTTTTTTTTGTTAATTAAAGGCAACAATAATTGTGTTTCAGAAAGTAGTCAATATTATTCTTTTTATTTTGGTTAAAACATTAAAACATTACAAAGCAAAAGATAAGGGCCGCCCAAGATACTTAATAATTGATGCGATAATATTAACTATATCTTCAAGCATCAATCAACAGATACGTTTCTAGGCATCTAAGAAAGAATAAAGCAGACTCTACTGTCTTAATTGGTCGAGTACTTTCTTCAGTGTCCAACTCAGTCATAAGAGATCTTCACGTTGACCAAAGTCTTTGCTCTCCAATTGCAGATAATTGTAAACTTGTCTTTATGAGAAACCTTGATTCAGATGGCCTCCTTCAACCACTTGCAGCTCAATTTCATGTGAAATCTGATCAAGATCTGTGATCTTCTCCTTCTGGTAACTCACTGGGGACACACCTGGGACCCCACAAAGAATTTGATTAGCAGAATTGAATAAAACATAGAATTTGTATGACAATTGAGAACATAACATCAGAACTATCAGCTCCTTGTGGACCACTAAGAAAGATTGAAAGAAGCAACCCTCACCAGAGAAAAAAGTGAAGTGAAAGATTGTGCCAACCCTTCCATCGCCTTCTATCAATTTCACATCTTTCACAATATTTGGTATAACCTTTGCAATTATGACTGCCAAATCATTGGACACAGCTTGCCACAGGGTTTTCAACCCCACACTCACCTCTGTTCAATACAGACTTTAATAAACAAGAAGGTGGGGGTATATATATATCTAAAAAATTAAGATGATTGCGATGGAAACGTCATTTCAATTTGTTTTTTTAATAAGTTTTCACTTATTTTTGGTATATAATTTTGTAATTAAAAATTAATTTTTGGTAGTAGTAAAGTATGTTCTTTATCTTCGTTAAAGTTAAATTCAAATTTTTTATTCGTAATAACACACTAACGTGGCAGCGTATAAGATTTCGACATTATATTGTATTTGCTTCCATGTCAATTTCTCTACATATTATATGTTTTGGTCCCACTTTAAACATAAATTAACTTGAAAAATCATTCATTTATATGGTATCCAATTCTCATCACACTGCAATTCTTATTCTTTCATTTTTTTTTTCTCTTTTTTCACTCATCTTAGTGTCATTACTCTTTCTTCTAATTAATTTTGTTTCATGCATCGACATTGACATATAGAGTCAAAAGCTGATAGAGGCTTCAAAATCGTGGATAAAGAAGATACAGACTCTTAGTTTTTTTCTCCACTATTCTTATCACACATAATTTTTCACTCTTGTCGTATTTAGCAGTGAGTTTTACCACTATAGACAGTAATTTTTTATGGCTCTCTAATTTTTTCCATATTACCTTACTCTTCCATTGTAATATTGAGTTTTTGGCATTTTATTTCGATTCGTTTTTGCCATTGACGACCGTTTCCAATGACTCTCCAACTTTGTCCAAATTTACATGATAAGGAGAATTACATATATGAAAATTTTGAATTCTTTGTTAATGTAATTCATCATACTTTTAAACACTTTAATCCTCTCTTTACAAGTTGCATGATTATTACATTTCGCTTTGTTTGAATATGGTGAGAAAAAAATTTTGTGTTATTATTATTTTTTAAAAATAAACTGGTTATTTTGTCCTTTAAATTATTTTTTCCCTTTTATTTATTTATTTTTTAATTTGCCTTCAAATATTATTTGATTTCTATAATTATGAATTTACACACAATAAAGCAGCAAAAACATTCAAATAATTATGAGTTTTGGGATAGAGAGACAAATTCTCTCTTTACAATTTGCAAGCACGCTAGAAGCAAAAAAAAACTTTCAAATTCATATTGACTTTTGAGGATAAATAGTTCAATATTCTTTTTACAAGCTACATCTTGTTAAAATAAATTTCCTTTTGTGGTAAAAAGAAATGTTCATGATTTTTGTTGTTAGTATTTTTAAAAGTAAATTAGTTTCTTTTTAATTTGCCTTCACATATTATTTGACTTGTAAAATTATGAACCACATTCCAAGCTAATCCATATGTTAACTTTCATTCACCAAATTCTGACTTCAAATGTCATTTAACATTTTTATTTGAGTTGTGTTCCCTTAATTTAAGATTAATCTCAACAAGATCATAGAGAATGGAGGTCACCAAATCCTCACAAAACACAATTAAGTTATTGTTGTATAATCAATTTTTACATGTGAGAAAATAGAATGACTCATACATTTTCCATTTATTTAAAGTTGTGAAGAGTCAATATATCATAAGAAATTACGCAAGCTACATGCAAAGCAATCTTATACTTATATAGTTTATACATAATTAATTAAATTTGCATTAAATTAGTCGTTATATGTCTTCTAAAAAAATATAATAATAAAACTAACTGTGTTATGAATTATAAAAAGATTATCATCATATATCTATATTTTAATTGAGAATAAAAAATATGTCAAACTATAAGATAATATGGCCTAGAAATTCTCACAGAAAATTATGGCAAAAAATTAGTTATTCTTTTTAATTTATTTTGATAAAAAAAATTTGTCTTTTTATATCAAACCATGCTATGTATATTTTAATTTTTTATTTTTAATTATGCAAATTATGACCAAAAATCATTATTCTTTTAAATTTATATTGACAAAAAATTAATTTTTTTATATCAATTCATATTATGTATATTTATCATTATGAATATCAATTTGTGTTATACATAATTTTGGTATAATAAATCATATCAATTTGTAGCTTTTATGTGTAATTTAAGCAAAATTATATATGAATTATCCTGCTTATTATTTTTCAATAATTCTACTCACTTCTTATAATTTATGCATAATTATAAAAAAATTATCGAGTTAATCATTATATGTCTCATCTTACAATTAAAATATAATAATGATCTTAACTATCATTAAAAATTCAAAAGAATTATACTTTAATTTCCAACGTATAGTATTCACTCAAGTTTAATAACTAACATCTTAAAAATTTATAGAAAAAAAAAACTAAATTGAAATAATCAACACCGAGAAAATACTGTAACCAGATAATTCTAATTTCATTTCGAATGTATGAAAGATTATACGTTAATTTTCATTAGTTGTCCTACTTATTATTTGGTATAAAAAATTTTTCACTTATTTTAATTTATATATAATTATTTAAATTTGCATTGAATTATTATTATATGTTTCCTACCATTAAAATATAATAATCACATCAGCTGTTATTTGAAAATAAAAAAATTCTCATCAAGTTTATATTTTTAAAAATAAAAAAAACATTAAAAGTAGAAGGAAATTTGACTAAGATTTTTATAGAAAAATTATGATAAAAATCAATTAATCTTTTTTTAAAAATATTCATTTTTAAACTAATTCATATTAATACTATTTTGATATGTTATATGTCTCCTACAAATAATAATGAAACATAATCGCAACACCATATGTCATTTTTCTTTTATAAAGTAAGGAAATGTAATTACGAAAATAAGACTCAATGTGGTACTATTCTTGATCATATATTTTGAAATAATTCATATTAATGATGATCTTTTAAGTAATTTATTTATCGATTTATTACATCATTAGGAGGGTTCTTATGTTTGAATTTATAATGAAATATTCTACTTCAAAAAAAAAAAATCCTTTATTTCATTTTTAAATAAAAATTTTCATGATATTTAAAAACAGATCTTAACTTATATATGTTGATAATTTGGGTTTGTAAAAATTTTAAAAATACATATGTTTGTGATAAAAGGGAGACGTCAGAAGAATATCTCAATATTAAAATATCCTAACATCTTGTAACTACTCAAGCCTCCATATCACTGTACCAATCCTAGTGGTAAATACCAAATGTCATTAAAAAAATCTAAAAGAATATAATTTAATTTTCAACATATATATTTTTTTACTCATTAAATAAGTGTAAAATATTCACCGTAAAAAAATATTGACTAATTTTCGTTAAATACTTTGTACTCATTTACTATTAATAACTAATATTTAAAAGATTAAAAAGAAAGTTAAATTAAATTCAACAACAGAAGGAAAATACAATAAAAATTTTCTACTTTAATTCCCAATATATAAAAGAAGAAAAATTAATGCATCATTAATATAAAATAGATGATTTCATAATAATAAGTTTGTTTATTCTTATAATTAATAAATATCTTAAAAATCATATAAACTTGATTGAATATGTTAATATAAAACTTATAAAAAAACACTTTAATTTCCAACATATAAAAGTACAATTTTCATAAAAAAAATATTAGTAAGCTTTTTTTTTATGTCTTTTTTATATAAAAAATTTCATATATTCTTATTTATAATTTAAGCAATCTTTTGCATAATTTATCCTGGTCATTATTTAGTATTAATTTGCTAATTTATTATATTCTATTCTTTAAGCTTGGAGCAAGAAACATGCCTAAGCTCAAATAGAATCACTTTCTCTTTACACATATAAATAGTCATGAAAGAAACACAAACCCTAAAATATACATAATTTTTTATAATATTTAAAAAAATATGAAAATATAAAAAAATATTAGGTATTAGTTTTTCTAACATTTTAGCTAATGTCGTATATGAGTCATATTATAAAATATCATAATAAAATTTTATATTAAATATTAAATATTATTAAAGTATAAAAATGTTACTAAAAAGTACTAATAAATATTTTTTAATAAATATTATTAAAAATAATGAATATAACACCGAAACGTCCCCTTACAACAAAAGAAACCCATTTTTGGGTCCAATGAATCAATAAATCTCTCTCTCAATCTTAGAGTTTTATACGAAACCCATTTTTCGCTCGAATAACTCATTAAATCTCTCTCTCAATCTTGGAGTTTTATAAGAAACCCATTTTTCGTTCCAATAAATCATTAAATCTCTCTCAATCTATCTATCTCCCATATATGATTCTTTGTTCTGAAGTCCACCTACAGATACAGATTCGTGTATCATGTTTCCTTTGGTTGTATGTATTGATCAATGTTATATAGATATTTTATTTTAATCCTATTATTTACGCTTAATTTGTTTCATGCATATTTGAGCTTAAAATTCAGCCTTTGTTTCTCACCATGCCGTTTCTGTTGTCTGTTTTTCTGTTGATTATATGTTTCAACAGAACAAAAAAGAAAAACAAACGTTGAATTTTTTTTTTATCTGGGTTGTCCATTTTGCCGTTTTTTGTGATCATTTTCTTTCCAAAACCATTTTCGGGTTGCATATTCATTGTTCTTTCCAAGAACCTTTTGAAAACACATCTAGTAATAAAATTTGTTTGCCATTGCTTGAGTGAACTGGTCTTCGTATTATCCCAACGATTTATTCTAGATCCTTGTTTTTCGGTTTATTACGTGACAATCACTAATTCCATTTGGCCACTTTCTTTTATTCTTTTTATTAAGCATAAAATAGAATTTTAGTATCAAATTTAATTTCTTTTATTGGGTTTCATAAATTTTGAAAATTTCACTTTGCTCCTTAGATCAAATTAATTATTCCATCAGTTTATAAGAGGAAACAATATTTTATTTTAGTATTTTATTAATAGCTCGTTGACAAGAACAAGTTCATAGTATTTTAGTTTTCTGTAGTTTTTTATTCTTTTCCAACGTTTCGATATTTTTTATGCTCCAGATTTGTCTCCTTCGGATAGGAAATGCATACTCACATCGAATCACAGCACATGTTTACACACGTATTTGTCAATTTTGTTCATTTAAAATGCCTTTTTCTCATTTAAAATGCACTTTTAATTAAAGTCCATATTGAACAAGTTCAAATATTTTTTATTTCTCCAGTTGGTTTTCGTTACGAAAACGCTCAAGTGACTCCATTCAATGTTATCACATAAGTATTTATGTAATGTGACTTTGCCACATGTCAATGTCTAATGGAGCTACATAAGTATTTTTATATGAACTAGATTGTGATCCACGCATTGCTGGATTACGCAGTTATATAAATAAAATTGAAAATTGTATATATTATTGAAAATATATTACTATAAACTTAATAAAGAGATTAAGTTTGGAATTTTTAACAGGTGATTCAAAGACATTATTAGTAATGAATGTACAAATGAAACTATAGATAAATATTAATATATTAAAGTTATAGACATTACTTTTAGGTTTTATTTTTATTCAGTGAATGACTATTCAGTGTATGACTTAAGGTTTTTTTTAATACACTCCTTTATATTGAGTTTAACGTGTGAATAACATGATGAGTGATCATTTAATAAATTTAGGATAGATTTTACTACTATCTTAGAAAATAAGTTTTTAAGCCTAATTCAAAAACTATCAAGAGATGATAATTATTTATCACTTATAAATATTTTTTTTTAGGCTTTATCTTTAGTCAGTATAGAACTTGTCTTTTTTCCAGTAAATTCACTCACGTTCAGTACTATTGGTGCCCTCATCATGTTTCAAAGTTGTTCATGATATAATGAATTGCTAAGATCTACAATTATTTGAATGTTCCTTATTATATAGTGCACTGATTTTTCTGTTTCTGTTTCTATGAATTTAAGACAATCAATAAGGACCAAGATCAGTGCCACAATCTTGGAAGTCATCTGAATGAAACATCTACCAGTAAAAATCATTACATCCATTGTTTAATTTCAGGGATCTGTGCATCTTGCTCATGTTTTGCTAATGTCAATCAACTTATAAAACATATAACATTAGGAGTTTAGGATGATTTTAATTGAAAACCAACTGCAATACCTTAATGATATCTTGAATTAGATTATTATGGTTGTTTGTACGTTTTATGTTGCAATATTGAAATCTTAGTTTACTCTTGTAACAAAGTGGTAAACGATGGTATAGGGGTTGGTCCTAAATCTCCAAGTCTTTCCAACCATTTAATGACATTTTTTGTCCTATGGGTTTACTTTTCTGAAATAGTGGTGTTAAGTTAATGATTACTAATTTTTCACAATAGTCTCTGGCCGATTTAGGTTGTTTTACAGAGAATTATATAGTTTCGGAACTGAAATAACCTTAGCATTAAGTGTATGTTTGGTCAAAGATTAACTTTGGGAAATAATATTTTTTTCAAAAGCTCTCAAAAAGCTGAAAAAGAACAATCGATTCTTCAAAATAAGCCAAACCAAACAAATACTAAATCAATTACAATGATGGACAACAACTCATTCAGTCATTTTTTTTTAATTCTAGATCATATTTTCTGTCGCGGACAACTTTATTTTACTTCGTCATGGAGTATTTCAAGCAAAAGCATATTTATTTTAATGGGGAATGGAGAAGGGAATCAAGAAAAGTTGTCTACAAAGATCTATTTCTCAAGTTCAAATGGTTGATATTCTGGAAGATTGTCCAGATATATTATACCTGTTCAATATGTGTGATTTTTCGGATTTTTATATACTCTTCCAATTTCAGAGTGCCATGTGTGTTAGAATCGTAACGTCTAATGTTGATGCAGGAAGAGGGAGTTCTGAAAGGTCAAGAGTTAGAGAATGCTGTCTTAGATGCTGACTATAGTAAAGCAATCCAAATTGCATTTGAATTGCGCAGGCCACATAGGCTTTATGAGTTATTTGCTCAACTGTGTAGGTTAGCAGTAATTTATTTTGTTGCCTCAATCTTTTTGGCATACACTTGACTAATATTTCTGCAGGAAGACAGAGGCTGAAAATCATATTGACAGAGCACTTAAGGGCTTGGGTAATGAAGAGCTTCGTATATTATTTAACTATGTTCGAGAATGGAATACAAAACCAAAGCTCTGCTATGTTTCACAGTTCGTGCTTTTCAGAGTTTTCAACATCTTTCCTCCAACAGATATTGTTCAGGTGCTTTTTTACCCTTTTTAAATTTTAAGAGGCTTCATGCATGTAATCCTGCATATTATGATGGTGACTGAAATGATTGTGCTGATTATTGAATATGATTTTGGCGTTTTGCTGTCTATTTTAAGAGCTGCATATGCTGCCTCAAGTATTTAGTTAGACTGATATTGATTCTGTTATTTGGCTAGATTGTATTCTTGACTTTATTTTTTGAACTATAATTTCAAACTTCATCACCATTTTCATTATGTTGGAATTTTCTATCATTTTCATCATAAATTTCATATTACCCTATCACATTATGTTAGATCATCAAAATTTTTAATCTTTGTATAAATTTCCGTAAGTACCTAGGTCCTTTGTTTCTAGTCTTCCTCAGCCAAATCACCTTAATTTCTTTAGAGACTTTCGTTTTTCTCTTCTGATGGGGAGAACAGAAAACATAGATTTTAATTTGTGTATATACCAAACAAAAAATGAAATAATTATTTGTTTACAGGCTATATCATTAAAACTTTTGTTTTATATTCTATTTCATATTTCAAAATAGAAACAGTGTGATCCTTAGTTTATGTTCTGAATTTCAGTTTTGTAGTTGCAAACTTGACATATTTCAAAGCTATTCCTTTTGCCCTAGTTCATAAGTCGTGGTAGGAGTTGCATATGACTCAAAGTTTGACCACTGTTTATGTGATAGATACCCAATAGTTAGTTAGTTATATTGTGTTAGAAAGAAGGGGATTGGGCCTACAACTGATTAGGCCATTAAGAATGGATTTACGTTAGCAGTAAAGTTAGTTATGTTGTGTTAGAAAGAAGGGGACCATGCCTGCAACTGATTAGGCCCATTAAGGATGAGTTTATGTTAGCAGTCAAGTAGCTATCTATAAATAAGGAATAACTGTGAACTGTTTAGGGGACTTTTGGTGATTGAGAAACAGTGAAGGAGTGGATCCTAGGAAATAGAGATAGGTTTTTGGAGCTTTCTTCATTGGAATTTTATGTAAGGTTCATAATTGTGAGCTTGAAGCCAGAATAAAGGAGATGCAATACCAACATGATGAGGCGCAACACCTGAACAAGATGCAGTTTGAAGTGTTGAGGCAGAGAATGGATGCTTTGAAGGAGATGGTGAAAGAATTGTTGGCAAAAAGAAGTACAGATGATTTTGAACCTGTAACACAGATCTAGAGTGTGCCGAGGTAAGGAAAAGAGGAAGCTTTGGTCAACAGGTGGATGGTAGAACCCACCAAAATTCTGTTTCCAACATTTGATGGGAATGGGTATCAGCAATGAACACCCATGTGTGAGAAATATTTCATGTTGGAGGAAGAAAATAGAAGTGCAGATGAAGTTCTAGGGATCAAGATTCAAGAAAAGAATCAAGGTGGCACAGAAGAGTCAAAATGGGTGGATGGATCAAGAAAAGAATCAACAACAGCAATAAAAGAAGAATCAGAGCAAGTTCCTGAGGGTCAAAAAAATAAAACTGGTTTTAATGTCCATGGAAGGAAAGACCTTTGCATAGTAAGGCATAATGTGGGTAAAAAATTAGATCAATTTCTTGACCAAATAGACTAGACCATACACTTGCAAAGAGTGGTATTCTGTTTCAGGGTTAAAAATAAAACTGAAAACAGCGTTGGAGGGGATTGGTGGCACCCAATTGTTTGTGTTTGACCCAGGAGGGATTGGAAGTTAATTTTGGGCAGCAGCAGTCTAGTTGGCTTGATCACTGTGCTTCAATCAGCTTGAGCACCAGTGGGACTTTATTTAAGCAGTCACAAATTGTTAACCTTGAGGACAAGGTTAAACTTTTGGGGTAGAGTAGTGATAGACACCCATTAGTTAGTTAGTTAGGTTAATTGGCCAAAGAAATACAAGGGTTTGTGTTAGAAAGAAGGGGACTAGACCTGCAACTGATTAGGCCCACTGAGGGTGGGTTTATGTTGGGTTTATGTTAGCAACCATGTAAGTATGTATAAATAGGAATAACTGTATATAGTTTAGGGAACTTTTTGGTGATTGAGAAATAGTGTAAGGAGTGGATCTAGAACTCTCAAAATATCTGGAGCAGTGTATTTAGTATTGGTTCCTAGGAGGCTTCTCCCTAATTTCATTCAATAAAATCAAATTCTTTATCACTGTCATGATACCAGTTCTATCATTATGTGCAGGTTTATAAAGCTCGCATTCACCATGATGATCTCTCCCTGTCATCAGCTTGTGAGGTTGTTCTGGAGATTAGTAATGTTGGGAATTCCTATATGGATCAGCATGCACCATGGTCTCTCTTTAAGCAAGGTGGTACTGCTGCTGAAGCAGCTGCTAAGGTAATTTGCTTAACCTATTGTATGAAATTGTCCATCTTGATTCTTGAATAACATTTTTGACTAGTAAAGGTTTAAATATCATATATTGTTTTCTGTCAGTATTAAAGTTCATCTGCTACCGGTAAACAAAACAAAAAAATACATCATCAGAATATTTGAGGTATTGCATACTCAATAATTGTTTTTAGCATTATTTTGATTTTTGAATAACATCATATAGTTCGTTGACATTCAAAACTCTTGAACTGACATTGGATCAAATTTGAATAAAAAACTAAACAATTATTCTTTTCTTAGATAGACTGAAAATAATGAATTTGCTTTTCTTTAATTGTCATTATTAGCAACTAAACTTTGCTTTTCCTTCTTAACCAAGTATAATATGCTTAATCAACGTTTCACTTAGTTTTGCTGCTGTTGAAGATAAGCAAATGCCTAAGCAAAGTTTTTTCACTTATGATGGGAGCAGGACCTTGTAATTATATTAGAGACGGTGAGGATTATTGCAATTGCACTGTTTGCTGTTACACCAAGCTTGAGTTGGAGAATATATGCACAACTTGGCTATTCCAGGGCTGCAACCTGGGTCTCTCCTCTATCTCTTTTTCTCTTCTCTTTGTCACTCTCACTCACACATACATGCAATGCATGCACCAACTAGCAGGCATTTTTATATATCCATGACTTATTCATGGTTTTGAACGACTCTGTTCTGCTAGCTGTAGCAGGCATTTTTATATATCCATGACTTATTCATGGTTTTGAACCACTCTGTTCTGTTGGCTGTCTTATTCAAGTTGTTTTACATGTAAAGAGACACCAAGTGGGGTGGACATAAGGGTGGTCAGGTTATGGCTCAATCTAAACAAATCTTTGTTAGGATTGAAAACAATGACCTGAGAATATGATTTTTATAGTAATTATTAGAAAGTCAACAATTCTATCATATGACAAATTGATAATCTTGGATTATGGTATAAAAAACTTTTGAAGTCAGTACATTCTAAGTAAATTCTATGGATTTTGATGTTGCCTTGTTTGGTTTTTCTTATAATTATAATCACTCACCAATAACTGTGGTATGCATGCTCTTTAACAACCTACAATGAAGCTAGCATCTCTAATTCTATCACTGCCAGTTCCCTCTAGTTCTTTGACTCCTGCTGGTGAAGGAGAAAATGGAATTAGCCAACACAACCTTCAACAGAAAATGCTTCACAAATTTTTACTTGTTGGTTCTACCAAGTTTGGAACATGTACCATATTTAAACAGGTAAGGTGCTGCTAGAGGGAAATTATTTTGTCCACTGAATTTCAATAAAATCCACTGTATTTCAATAAACAGGTAAGGTCTGGAACATGTACCATATTTCAATAAAATCCACTAAATTTTAAAATTTTGAAGACCCAAAATCTCATAGCCCTGTTCTAAATTATGCTCTGCGTATCTACTCCTGGGGATTTATATGAATTCCTTTCCGCTTAAAATTGATAAATATAGAAAAAAGAATAACCATATCAACATACTAAGGGATGTAAAAATAAGCTATTACTGTGCTATTAATTTATCAAACACATTTTGTCTAATATCACACATCTAATTTATATTTACATACAGAAATACAGATTTTAAGTCTAATATCAAACACATTTTGTCAATTAGATACATGTACCAAAGCCTAGCTATTAATTTATCAAATAATATTTCCTTTGCATCACACGCAGATGATGATGTTGGAGCTATTCCTGAGAAGAATGACAATGATGCTAGTTTGAGTGGACCGAGTGGCGAATTGTCTCTTCAGGGAAGCTTGAATACAGGTTATGCCTCAATTTCTTTTCAATTCCTATTTGCATGGTTATTTTGGCTAATGAATGAGAATAGCTAGCGAGTTTCCCAAAATTGATTTTCATATATTACATGATATTGCATCCCTTTCTTTTCCACTAGGATCCCAATCAATTAGTTTATGTAGCTGAAACAATTGACCACCTTATAATCGCCTTCTCTCATAATCCAAGTGTTCTTTCTTTTTCTTTTTCTGTCTACCATTATAAAAGTAGTGTTCTTGAACTGTATAATCCTCTGATAGAAAATGCAACTGAAGAAAATGATCGAGTTCCTTCTCCTAAAAGTTCTGCCATTGAAGTAGTAGAAGCCTCCGTTGATGAACCTGAAGTAGAAGTGCAAAAAGAAACTCCTGCCACAGAGAATGAAAATTCTTTTACCTCACAAATTGAAGATAACGAGGTTGCAATTACATCTAACAACAATAGTAGTTTATCTAATTCAGATGGACAAACTGATGCTACTTTAAGGGAAGGCTTGAGTAAAGGTTTAAGTTTTATCTAATTCCATTTTCATTATGTTGGAATTTTCTATCATTTTCATCATAAATTTCATATTACCCTATCACATTATGTTAGATCATCAAAACTTTTGATCTTTGTATAAATTTCCGTAAGTACCTAGGTCCTTTGTTTCTAGTCTTCCTCAGCCAAATCACCTTAATTCCTTTAGAGACTTTCATTTCTCTCTTCTGATGAGGAGAACAGAAAAACTGTGAACTGTTTAGGGGACTTTTAGTGATTGAGAAACAGTGAAGGAGTGGATCCTAGGAATTTCATGTAAGGTTCATATGTCAAACTGTGAGCTTGAAGCCAAAATAGAGGAGATGCAACACCAACATGATGAGGCGCAACACCTGAACAAGATGCAGTTTGAAGTGTTGAGGCAGAGAATGGATGCTTTGAAGGAGATGGTGAAAGAATTGTTGGCAAAAAAAAGTACAGATGATTCTGAACCTGTAACACGGATCTAGAGTGTGCCGAGGTAAGGAAAAGAGGAGGCTTTGGTTAATCGGTGAATAGTAGAACCCACCAAGATTCTGTTTCCAACATTTGATGGGAATGGGTATTAGCAATGAACAACCATGTGTGAGCTCTACAAGACTTCTATAAACAACCTCTTGTTCAAGGAATTTGTGGGTTAATAAGTGGAAATTCACCCATATCTTTCTTGGTGAGTTATAAAAGTGTACTCTTTTACCTATTAGAAATGTAATATGTGTGTCTATCTCCCTCATACCAGAACACGATGCAAATATGAATCCTTTTCATATTTATACTATATAAAAGTTGAGAGTGTGCTTGAAAATTGATGGTGTTAAGTGCAATATGAACTTTTATTCATACTTATACTAAAAATCTAGATGGTATGCTTTGTGAATTGATGGTGCTAAGTGCAATATGAATCTTTAGCAAGTTATGGATGTCTATGGCAGTTATAGTGTTATGTATTTTTTAATCTTTAGCAAGTTATGGATGTCTGTGGCAGTTATAGTGTTATATATTTTTTAATGTTTGTGGCAGTTATAGTGTTATATATTTTTTGTGACAAATCTATAGGAGGTAGCCATTGTTGTCCTTAGAATTGATGGTGCTAAGTGCAATATGAATCTTTAGCAAGCTATGGATGTCTGTGGCAGTTATAGTGTTATATATTTTTTGTGACAAATCTATAGGAGGTAGCCATTGTGTCAGTTTGTTGTCCTTAGAAAATGGTTTGAGCCTAACTCAATCCCAAAACTAGCTCAAGAGGTGAAGGTTGTTCCTCACTTATAAACCTTTTTCAGGCTCTATCTCTAGCCAATATGGAACTTGGGTTTTTCCCAATACACCCCCTCACGTCTAGCACTATCGGGCTTTTTATAAATACATTTTGGCATATAAATAGTAAATTTAACTATTTCTTTGTTCAATTCTTGAGTTTAATACATTCAATTCAAATGTGAATTAAATTTACATTTACAATCCTTAGTGAAATAAAATAAGGGTCTTTGCAAAAGGTTATATATCTATTTTATACATTTGTTTCTTATATTTAATTTCATTTCATGCAGCAATGATTTTTATTTTGAAAATGTTAGGATGGCTTGAAGATGGGCAAATCACTAAGGAATACTCTTGAACCAAACGATTTGGTTAATAAATTTGGTATAGATGCAGTTAGGTACTTCTTCCTCAAAGAGGTGGAATTTGGCAATTATGGAGACTATTCAGAGGATCGCTTCATCAATATTGTGAATGCACATCTTGCCAATACAATTGGTACTTTCAACCTTGCTTTGGTTACTTGTAACATTCAGTAACAACATATTGCTTAAATTTCTTTATTCATTTTATTATGACTCTAATGCTAAATGTGATATGAATTTATTTCCTTCACTACTTTGGCAGGAAATCTTCTTAATCGAACACTAGGACTTCTAAAAAAGAACTGCCAATCAATTCTGGTGGAGGATTCCACTACGGCAGCTGAAGGAAATGCATTCAAGGAGAATGTAGATAAGCTGGTAAAGCCTCTAGGAAACTCTATATTTCTGTAACCTAGAAATTAAATTTTAATTTTTAAGTTTGTCATTTTGCAGCACTTTGAGGTTATGTTACCTGTGATTCATTAACTACGGAAACCCTCTCTAGCACATTTTTTTGTCTGGTGATTTATACCTGGTGTTGAGTGCTGCTTGGTAGCTTCTATTGTAACTTGTAATCACTTTTCAGAATGCTAGGAAAATTGTTTTCACATTCACGAGGAAACCCCTTTGGATTTGAGAGTGGATGTTAACTACTACTTTGATTTTATCCTATGATCTAGACTTCTAGGTATTTGGAGATAAATCAAATCACCAAATATTGTTATTTTTGTGCAAGTGTCGCAAAAAAAAAAATAATTGAGTGAAATAATCTGTTATCAATAAATTACGTTGACTGAGTCGATCTGTGACAAAGCGCAAACCCAATAAAGAAATCTTTCTACTTTCAAGAAAGGCTCTGAACTTGCCAACCAACATAAAATTAAAAAAAAAAAACAAGCAAAAGAATGAAAAAAGAAAAGAAGGAAAAGAACAAAAGAAGAAAAATAAAGAATTGTACCGTCGAATTACCTTGACAGAATCGATCCCTACCAAAGTACTAGTAGGTGTGACAATTTGGTCCACTCAAGGTTGGGAATTCCCACTGCTATGAACTAAGTGTAGATTGGTAAGTTTGGTGGTATTAAATAGTGAACTTTGTAGGCTTGGATCTTTCGTTACAATGAAAGTACAAAAATATGATTTACATACACATTAATATAATTTTTTTCAAAAACATTCAAATTTAATTTTAAAAAATATTAAAATATAATTTCGAAATATATTGAAATATAATTTTCTGAAAGATTGAAATTTAATTTTAAAAACATTAAAATATATATTTCAAAACTTAAATTTATAATTTCCAAAAAAATTGTTGTAAAGTATTTTAAAAGTTAATTTAAAAATTTTAAAAAAATATATAATATAATTTTTGAAAATATAAAAATTTAATTTTCCAAATAATTGTAATATAGATTTTAAAATTTTGATTTATAATATTAAAATTATTGTGATTTTAAAAAGCTGAAATATGTTTTAAAAATATTGAAAATTAATTTTAAAGTGATAAAAGTATATTTTTGAAATATTGAAATTTAATTTTCTAAAAGATTGGATTTCTTTTTCAAAAATGCTGTACTATAATTTTCACAATGGTTAGACAAGTATAAGATAGCAAAAAAATCTGCAGGATACTTAGACAAATCAAGTGGCATGGTAGCACATCCCTTGGCAGCATCAATTAAGACCATCCATTGTCCATTTCTAATGAAAAAGAAAAAGCATATAAGCAAATATAAAATCATTAATGCTTCGAAGTTATTGGTAAACATAAAATCTCAGAATAAGTCCAGTCATGATTTTGACAGAGTTGTTCCCATGAAGTAAAAGAAATTGAAGAAAGACTACACTTTGGTTCATTTGATTGACACAAAAATGTCCGACTTTTAAGGACAATTCTCTTTTTTTGGAGGATTACTTGTCCTCCCTTTTCTTTGTAATTTTTCCTGTCTTAAAGAGTCCCTTTCTTTTATTTAGGAAAAACAATATAAATTAAGACTACATATATTTAGAGCAAATGGATAGAAAGGAATAAACCAGGAGCAAGACTTACCTTAGTCCATAACTGCTTATTCAATGTTTCATTCCAAATATTTGCAGAATAAGCTGGCTGCAATCTAGTCCACATAGACATGATAGAAATTACCTGCACAGAGAACATGCCATTCAGAATCAGACTTCCATTGCACTCAAAGTCTAAACCTACAAGCTTAATATCAAAAACACATTTTATATTGATGCTTCCTTTGTATTTGAGATTTGCAGGGGTAGAGATTTATTCCCTCGTGCACTGCTAGGCAGGGTAGAAAATAACAAGTAATAAAAATTAAACAGTATCAATTTTTGTTAATCTTGCAGTTAATTTGAGGGCCAGATTTGTGTTGATCTTGATTTTCAGCCACGAATGGCATGTTCTGAGTGTCTCCAAGTTCCAGTTTTTCTGATTCCAACTGCTTTGTAATTTGATCCACTCGAATCTACAAAATCTGTGCAACAACAGTACCAGTTATTAAAATATTAGCAGAAGCACACACACTATAGCACCCAATTTGTAAATTAATTTTAATAGCTTCTAGCCATAAAGATACACCACACAAACTCTTAAAGGTACTTTACATTCTTCCCTTGTGCACCTCCTTGCAAATTAGCTTGAACTTCTATTACCTATAGCAAATACTACAATATAACATGGAGAAATTCACTAAATACCTGTGTAGAGTGATGTTTAATTCAACATAACTACCTTTTGGCTTGGAGGCATGAATTTAAGTGGCCAATTATGAAGTAATTTGGATTTCCAATCCATCATAGAACTAGATCGTAGCAACCACCAGATTAGAGCGACCATTTCGTCCACTCTGTCCCTTACTTTGATGAACTTGTCATTGTCAACTAATAAGTTAAATGGAAGCAATCCATATGCCTTGTCCTCATTGTCCCAATTGTCTTTAAAAGATAACCTTATGAGCTGACAAATTCCAAATGCGTTTCCACAGTTCACTGGTTTGATGAATATGGATATGTCGGGAAATAATTTGAATGGCCAATTGCCACCCTCAGTGGGGAATCAATCATCTCTAAACACATTACTTGCAGAACAATCAACTTTTTGGGACCTTTTTTTATTTGCAAGACCTCCTTGTTTAGGACTTGAATATGGAGGACAATATGTTCTCTAGACAAATTCATCTAAAGTTGTGGAGTATCCCTGAATTCATTTGCTTCCCGTAGTCATGTGCCTGTCGTCATGAGTCCTTCCCTACAAAAATCACATTTGAAAGTGGCAAATAATTCCCTCACTACCGCCAGAGCACCGATGCCTGCAATGCTAATGGGATATTTCAGTGAATTACCCTCTGAGACCTTAATTCCCGTTTATCTACTTTTATCCATGTGGGGTGAAAAAAACGTTTGGCTACAAAGTTTATTTTTTACACTGCGGGAAGTTCCGTTTTTTTATTACTGGGAATTCTGGGTATGAGTTTATATAGTTCGAATGAACCAACATTCAATTTTGAATCATTAACTAATCAATCATATCCCATGGCGCTGGAAATAATATTCTATATGGGGTTTCTTATTGCTTTTGCCGTCAAATCACCAATTATACCCTTACATACATGGTTACCAGACACCCACGGAGAGGCACATTACAGCACTTGTATGCTTTTAGCTGGAATATTATTAAAAATGGGAGCATATGGGTTGGTTCGAATTAATATGGAATTATTATCTCGCGCTCATTCTATATTTTGCCCCTGGTTAATGCTATTAGGTTCAATTCAAATAATCTATGCAGCTTCAACATCTCTTGGTCAACGTAATTTAAAAAAAAGAATAGCTTATTCTTCGGTATCTCATATGGGTTTCTTAATTTTAGGAATTGGTTCTATAAGCGACACAGGTCTCAACGGGGCTATTTTACAAATAATCTCTCATGGATTTATTGGCGCTGCACTTTTTTTCTTGGCGGGAACTAGTTATGATAGACTACGTCTTCTTTATCTCGATGAAATGGGTGGAATGGCTATACCAATGCCAAAAATATTCACGGTTTTCACTATCTTATCGATGGCTTCTCTTGCATTGCCGGGCATGAGCGGTTTTGTTGCGGAATTGATAGTTTTATTGGGAATAATTACCAGCCAAAAATATCTTTTAATCACAAAAATACTAATTACTTTTGTAACAGCAATTGGAATGATATTAACTCCTATTTATTCATTATCTATCTTACGTCAAATGTTCTATGGATACAAACTTTTTGATACACCAAATTCTTATTTTTTTGATTCGGGGCCGCGAGAATTATTTATTTCAATTTCGATTCTTATACCCATAATAAGTATTGGTATTTATCCAGATTTTATTTTTTCATTTTCGGCTGACAAGGTTGAAGCTATTCTATCTAATTTTTTATAGATAGTTTTCACGAATAAATGAAAAAATCTAAAAATAGAAATAAATCCTATGTACAATACAAAATATATATATATATATATATTTCCTTTGTATTAATTACAAAAAAAATGAATTTGAATTGTAATTGAAATATGCTTGTTGTTTGTGAGAACCCCTTGAATCACTACTACATTACTTGATTTAAAGGGTTCTCTATCATTTATTGGAATTTTTCTTTGTTATTATATATATATTATATATATTATATATTTATATTATTATGTTTTCTATATTTGTATTTGTGAAGTTCTTTACTCACTTTAATTCAATTAGGTGTAAATGAACCATAACTATGTAGTCCTATTCCTAAAAGATTTATCCCTAAATAACATACCCAAATTATAAGAAAGCCCATAGAGGCCACTATTGAAGAATTTATATCTTCTAGTTTTTTTTTTTTTTTTCTAGTATGTATATGTAAATAAATCGCGAATATAGTCCAAGTAATAAAAGCCCAAGTTTCCTTTGGATCCCAATTCCAATATGATCCCCATGCCTCATTAGCCCATACTGCTCCTGAAATAATACCTATCGTTAAAAAGATAAAACCTAGACTAATAGTACGGTAACCCCAACGATCTAATTGTTGAATAAATTGAGATCTATAATAATTTCTATAAGATGAAAAAGAAGTTTTTTTTAAAACATTATTTTTTTCATTCATATTCATGTATTTGATTTCGGCAAAAGAAAATGATTCGTTTATTAAAAAATACAAATTCTTGCTTTTATCAAGAATTTGTATGAGTTCTTGAAATGTAATGACTAAAATAGTCACTGATAATAATGATCCACATAAAAGAGTTGCATAACCTAATATCATCATACTTACGTGCATCATTAACCAATGGGACTGTAAAGCAGGCACTAATATTACGGATTCATGCATTTAGTAGCAAAGCCTTGGGTAAAAATAACACTAGGTGCGATTATTGTATTTAAATAGTAGTTTTTATGCTTTTTGAAGCAAGGAACCATATAAAAAATGGAAAAAGTCCATGAAAGAAATATTAATGATTCATATAAATCACTAAATGGTAAATGGCCTGAAAAAACCCAACGAGTAACTAACAATCCCGTTATACAAAAAAAAGTTATTATCATGCCTTTTTTAGACGAATCATAGAATCCTATGATTTCATTGACTAATAATAAGGTTATCAAATGAATTGAAATTAAAATGGATACGACCGAAAACGATATATGAGTTAATAATAAGATGTCATGCCGCTTACTGACTCGAACCGAGATGCTCTAGCACTGCTTCCTAAGAGCAGCGTGTCTACCAATTTCACCATAGCGGCTTACTCGAAATCATAATAACCCTTTTTTAGTCAATTGTCGAGATTCAAAGAATCCATTTAAAGTACAATATTTGTTTACTAAACATTAAATAAAGAATTCTATTTAGAAATATATATTAGATATATTTCAATATTTTTTATTTCAATATTTTTCTTATTATTCTATAATTCTTATTCTAAATATATATATTATTATTCTATAATTCTTATTCTAAATATATATATTATTATTCTATAATTCTTAAAAATGTAAAAAAATTATAAATAAATAATTCTAATCAAATTATTATGTAATTTTGAATGACTCATTTTTTATTTATTTCATTTTCTGAATATAAAGAAATATATTTCGATTTTTTCAATGGAAAATAAAATAGTGAATTTATGGATCAAAAAAGGAAGACTACATTCAATATTCAAAGGATTTTTGTATTTAGAATATATATATAAATAATATCTAAATACCCTATACTATATTAGATTAGATATTGAATTTTTATTTGTATTTTTGTATTTAAGAATATTCATTGAATCCAATTAATTGAAATTATTCTAACGTTTGTATTTGTTACAAAAAAAGCTTTTGGAATTCCCCGTAAAAATAGATTGCGCTAATGAAAAAGTTTTCAATCTTGTCCAATATCCCTTCTTTTTCCATAAAGTGTTCCGAATCATTTTTTTTGATATAGAAGTGTGCTTTTTTGGAACTGCCATATAATTTGTATAGTTTTTCATTGTTATATAGTTCGATGTGAAAGACATTTTTCTGTAAATGAAAAAAAATGAATTTATCTTTAATTAGCCATATATCTTATCTATCTTAATTCCCATTTTTTGTTTCCTATTTAAAATAAAACATGGAATATTATAACCCTTTTTTCCAAACATCGATATTTTTCTATGTAATAATTGTAATAGAAAATACTAAATTAGTTCAAAATGAACTAATGTTTTTGAAAAAAAAAGATTATTATTCAGTTATATGAGTTTTTTTATAAGTCATATCAAAATAAACGAATGTTCTTAGTTTTGGTGTAATTAATTCATTATTTATCCCGACTCTATACATAAAATATTTATTTTAAAAATTTCATTCTTATTCGAATATTATTTATATATATATTATAATAATATAATAAATAGTAATAAATATGAATTACAAAAAAAGTTTATTTTTCACTAGTTATTGGTTATTGGTTATTGGTCCATTTTGAGTTTATACTTTGTAATATTCGAAGTATAAAGATTAAGAATAATTAATAATAGATCATTCTATTTTAATTCTATGTTTATTTTTTATTAACCGAACCCCTTCTTTACAAAAGAGATAAAAATCAACGAATAAGAAACAAAATTCATTAGAATCTGAATTTTTTTGTTTATTGTATGGAATATACGCATCAATATTCATGGATCATACCTTTTATTCCATTTCCAATTCCTATGTTAATAGGAGTAGGACTTATACTTTTTCCGACGGCAACAAAAAATCTTCGACGTATGTGGGCTTTTCCTAGTATTTTATTGTTAACTATAGTTATGATTTTTTCGG